>PPOH02000229.1:219455-347119 GCA_003708465.2 Kazachstania kunashirensis
TTATGTCAAGCCTGATTCTTATTAAAAAAGCCCAGATATTATCCGTTCCAAAAAATGATCTATTCGAAGAATTTCTGATCTAACCCTAAGTAAGACACTACCTACAAGATTATCGTTAGCAAATAAAGAAAGCATTGAATTGAATTGATGCTTGTCATCCATTAATGTAAATGAAGTGTTTTGGGCAGTAGAGCTGTAAAATATATGTTTATTGAGCTCATAATCACAGCGATATACGTATGGTTCAATTGAAGTTATGAACAAATTATTATTATTTTAGATATGGAACTTTCTTTGGTTGGAAAGGGTAATGCTAATATCTTAATTGATTTTGGTGACCCTAAGTATCTTTATCGTTGTTGTATTAAATATATGGATTCTATCTCCAAGAATAACGAATTCACTTTGGAGAATGCACATTTTATTGACACTCATATCAAGCCTTTGATGGGTGACCTAGTATGTCCCATGGAACTTATACAATTACCAGTATCTGCAGTTTTAAGTATATACAGTACTTATGTTAAAAATGTAAGAAATAATCAAGATATCATATATTGTTTTAGAATTTCAAATTTGCGACCATCTAATATATTTACAAATTTGATTCAAACAGATCATTTAACCAAAATTTACGCGAGTTATGATATGAGTTCTATCCTGTTAGAGATTAAACCAAAATGGCTGCATAATCCAATGCCGTTCTGCAGAAATTGTACTCATAATTTATTGAAAAAGAGAGATATAAAATATTGTTACTCTAAATTGCTAAATGTTGCACATCATTTTCATGATATTCTACTCCCAGAGACTAAAGAAAGATTGCCAAATGAGTTTACCCAAATGATTATTGAGTATTTTGATCAATCTACTAATTTCCTACAAAATATCCATGATACCCAGCAATTATTATATGCAAATAAATTAGAACAGATTAGATCTGAGGAGGATATAGATAATAAATTCCTATTACTGATGACATTAAGAGATATAACCTGCTTTGTACAATGGGATTCAACTATGAAAACAATCAAAGATCTGAATATCAATGTAGTTGATGTCGATCTAAAGAAAAATGAGAAATGGCCGCATTGGGTTAAAACTCATAACCAGTTGAAAAATTGGGATAGAAGAATATCCCATTAGGTTTAATAAGATATCTTTTTCTTATGTTTCTTTTATATATTCTTAATTTGTATTCTGTATAACTTGATAAAAGACATTTAATAGAAGAAAAAGTAAATACTTCGATTTTTAACTTCGATCAAATAGAACAAGTAAGCAAAGCTCAAAGAAAAAGAAGAAAATAGTCTCAGAAGTATATACGTTACAGGTTGTATTCACAAGCAATGAAGATTTATCATTCTATGGCATGAAGAAACCACCAAACAAAAGAGTTTTAAACCTTAATGAATCTGACTCTTTGAACAGAGATCATAAAAGACAACTTGTCAGCACTGATGAAAAGAAAACACTCTTTTTGGATTCAGGTATTGATGAAGATGAATTTATGGAGTTCCTCAATAAATTAAACTCTAGCGACTCTGAAAACTCCGACCTGGAAGGTGATAACATAAGTGATGATGAGGCACTTAGTGAAGAGGGGTGGGAAGATGTTGCTCTACACAATCCTGGTAAGAATATAAGAGTATCAATTAAAAAACAAGATTTGTTGACCAAGGAACAAAAGGGAAAGGAGCTCCTAAAACAACGTATAATTGAAAAGAAAAGGCAATCCAATTATATTCGAAAATTAAAATTCAGTCTACATATGATGATGATACCATTTATGTTTAATGTTTTAAAGCAAAGAAATAACTGGTGTTCTGATGAAAGATTGAACAGAAGATTAAAACGTTCTGTGCCCAAAGCCCTTCGTAAGAGGTTTGATAAATGGTTTGATGAAGAATCTGTTGAAAAAGAAAAGAATATCAGAACCTTATTACTCGGTTTAGTTATGTGGTTTAGAGCTAATTACCAAATAAATAGTAATGGATTTCGTCAAAATTTCTCAAGGTTGGATATATTATTAGAAAACTACGATAAATCTAATGAAATAAATGATGAAACTGAGGATGTTTTAGCACATCCTGAGAGATATTATGGCTCCAGACCCTCCTTAGACGCCCATACCTATAGAGAAGATGAGAAATACGAAGGTACAATCAGCCATATAAGACTTATGGCAAAAAGGAAAATGGCTAATCGTGATATACTGACACTGTTCTTTTTCATTATATTGTCAAACATTATCCCAGGAGACAAGCAGTTAACCTTATGCTTTTCTTTTCCATTAATTAACTTTGATATTTCAAAGGATACAATCGGTAATAAAGGTGAGACACAAAAGAGAAGGAGAATTGCTGATATTGTGCCAAATAGATTTGATTCTGATTTATCTAAGCCATATTTCTGGATTGAATTACAGTTTGATAAAAAATTTGTTTTCGTTATAGATCCAATCGTTCATGTTGACAAAGAAGCCATGGTAACTAAATTTCAAATTAATGAGCCAATTCCACTATTTCAACCCCAAAATAAATATAATATCGATTCAAAACAATTATTTTTTTATGTTGTAGGTATGGAATATAAATCAAATAAGTTTTTAGATATCTCTCCAAGATATATTAATAATTTATGCTATCGTTACTTCCAGTTGCCACATGATTCAGTTATTACTAAATCAAGGAATTTCATTGCATTTCAACATTTTAGAAAATGGTTGAATTATTATAATTATCATAGAGAATATCGGTCAGAGGAATTGTTGATGAAATCAATTGCAAGCAGAAATTATTCATTGCCTACATCCTTGAAAGAGTTAAAGGAGTCTGATAATTTTATAATAGAAAATCAACTGAAGAGATCTCAAACTCTTAATTTTGAAGATACCACATTGGGATCTCTTGACCTTGTGACTTACCGAAAATTAGGAAATGTAGTGAAATTGTACTGGAAAAGTCAAGTGATTAATTTGAAAAGTAAACAACATTGGCTAATACTGGGAAGATCAATTAGGAAAGGTGAAACTCCTAAAAAATTGAAAAGAGCAAAGGTACGGTCTTACAACAAAATGTGTGATAATATAATTGAGATAAAAGAGTTATTTTCCTGGGAACAAACTTTACCAACTCTAAAATTGAAAAGTTTTCTATTGACGCTAATAATGTTAAAAGGAAAATAACAGACGTTAATTTTTATAAAAATAAGTATGGAAATGTTGAAATTTACAATGATTTTAACAAACCTGATGGTTTTAAATATATTGATTTGGATGAAAATATAGATGTAAGGGCCCTTATTAAAATATACAATAAATCAAAAAATAGGTATAACACAATGTCGAAGATAAAATACTTGGATGTAGTTAGCGGTTTTGATTTTAAGCAACGGCACGGATATGCCGTTCCAATTATCAATAAAATATTAGTTAATTTATCTGACTTTGAAAGAGTCACAATAATAGTTCGACAGAAAAGAGAAATTACTGCTCTCCATAAATGGTCTGCATTTTTGAACAAACTGCAAATTAAAAATAGACTAGATGAAAACTATGGTGATATATAATAAGTTTATAAATATTAAACAGTAAGATATAATAGTTTATTCCGTATCAAGATTTTAGGTTCTATAGATGAATGCAATAAAATGTTCTACTAATATACAAATGATGATGTGAAAGTTAAGGATTTTTTTTTCATAACGCATCTTCTACTTCACTGAATAAATCACTGTCAATATCCTCAGGAACATCACTGTAGTTATGTTCATCATCATCCCTATCACTGTCACTATCACTGCTTACATCATCTTTCTCCATATTTTCATCACCATCAGCATCTTTTTCTTCTGCATTTCTGGCAGCTCTTCTCTCTAATTTTCTTTGTTTCTTTGCGTCTTTAGTTGCTTTCTTTTTAGCAATATTGGCTTCTTGTTCTTTTCTTCTTTTTTCCTTTAGTCTTAGTTTAGCTTGATGCCTCTTTTCTAGCTGTTTAATTTCATCATCAGCTTTATGAATATATTCGTGATATAAAACTTTACCTGAACAAATACCTTCTTCAAGTTTAACAAATTTCAAAGTTAATCTTGGACCGACTTCAGTTAATCTGATAGCTTTCTTCTTTGGATTACCTGCTTGTTCATTTACTTCGATATCAATATTTTCTGTAATTTCTTCATCTTCATTTGTTAGACCAGTGCCGACATCCATTTTTTTTTTCTGTTCTTCTTCTTTTCGTTTTTCTAATTCAATTCTTTGCTTTATAGTTGTCTTTTTTCTTTCGTTATCATTTTCTACCACTTTAATAATATTTTCAGGATCCTCATCGTCAATTTCTGATTCTGAAGTATATGGATCAATATCATGATCTAGAATTAATGAAGATATATCTTGTTTTTCGGTTAATACAGGTAATTTTTTATTTAAATGATTTTTAGCTTTGAATAAATTTTTCAAATTTTTTGAAATTTCAACATCTTTAATTTCTATAAAATAATGACGTAAAGAAAGTTCACCAGTTTTGCCATCTTTATTAATCATGAATACTCTCTTTATCGAATTTAATTGTGTTCTACTTGGATTTAATGGTGGGAAAATATTTTGAAACATTGAAACCATAATTTTTTCAACTTTCTTTTTTTCATCAGTTTCATCATCGAATTTATTGTTAAAACCATTCATTACTAGTAGAGGTGGTGATAAGACATCTTCTTTATCTAAAGATTTTGGTTTCTTTAAATATTTTTTAATATCCTTAGATAATGAATAATCTTGAACTTTAAAAGTTATAGTTGGACCATTTGGTGTCTTTGCAACTTTTAATGAAACATTACCGGTGTCTTCAGATTGTGTGAAAATGAATAAATGTGAAACATCTAATGGACCACACATAACAACAAAATCTTTCAACTTGTTAGATTTTCTTTCCTTTAATCTAATGGCTGTATGTGGTTGCATGATCTGACGGAAATCCTTAACTAATTGATTTAATGAATTATTAGCTAAAGATGTTTGACCCACTCTGATAACCATTGATTTGGGGATACCCTTCAACGCATCCTCAGATGGTTGAACATGAGTTCTCTTCTTAGTTCTTCTTCTGGCCATTTGATGGATTATTCGTATTGTTCTGTTCTGTTCTCTTAAAACACAAAACAGTAGCAATACAACAACTTTACAAAAGTATCTATCAAATAACTATCGATCCATTTCTACCCATACAAAACATCTAAAATGCATCATCTCATCGCCGATTTTCTGTAGAAAATTTCACTCGGACGAAAATTTTTTTCAAAACACATCTCATTGTCGTGTCGAGCGATCTCACATGTGACACATAATGACAGATCACCTGTGGTGCTGATTCAAAAACTGAACAACTTTGGCAATAGACAGGACTCGCTAGACTCTGTAAGTTTGATATGTTGAAACCAAAGCTTGCAAGCTTCACCGTACAATCCTTACCCAATATATACCACGATAGAAAATGCAGCATTTTATTTAATATGTATTGCCCTCCATTTCGATGATCCGGGTCACCCCCCTGTGTCGCAAATGAAAAAACAAATTTATAAAAATCTGCTGAGGGAAAAGAATAAAATGTGTCGTGTCTCTCTTTCTGAATTTGTTTTGATCTGACAAGTGTTTCTGTAATTAATTTATTCATTGGAACAATATATCATTTAACCAGTGTACCGGTGATTATAATTGCTTTAATATTGGATTTTGAGATAAAATTTATATATATCCCTCTTTATCTTTTGCTTTCCGGTTAAAGGACACTGTTATATTTATTTTCATTTATTTTTTTGGCACACAACATATTGGCAAATCTTATATACGGAGCTTTTTGAAGATTTAATATAACTATAATAAATAGAAAGATTAAATCACTCCAGATATTTTCTAAAATTTTAATAGAGCATTGCATATATTCACATACGTTTATTGATTTTTTATCTTTCTCATTATTCAGTGACATCCATTATTATTAGACTATTTTTTTTCTCTCAGTTTAGCTAATATATTATAACAGAAATAATGGAACCAACAGTTGATAATATTAATGGTAAACCTATTGTAAATAGTATGATTGAATCAACAGTTAATGACAAGAATAATTTTCAATCAATACAAAATGAATTGAAAACTATTTCAGATCAATATAATGAAATTGAATCATTAATAATTTCAAAAGATTCATCTGTTAACTCGTCAATGGAAGATTTATTGGAATCATTAAAAACCATATCTTATAATCAGACAGTTTTGGAAAATAAACTAGAAGATGCTCTGAAAAATCAAATGAATACAGATGTTTTAGTTAATGATATTAATGAAAGATTAAATAAAATATCAAAAAAAATTTCAAATTTACCACTTACATCATCTTCATCTACAAATCATGTTAATAATCAGTTTGATAATATTAATACAAATAATGATTATCATTCATCGTCGTTATCATCAAAAAGAGGACCTGGTAGACCAAGAAAGGATAACTCAACAATAAATTATTCAAATAATTCAAACTCAACTAGTAATGATAACGTTAAAGCTTTGTTACCAACAGGCTCAGTCCATATATCGAAATCAAAACGTTATTTCATTGATCCTTCTTCAAATACTAATTCAATACCATCATCAGCATCTTCATCAACTGCTGCAGCAACGTCCATTTCGACATCAGCTAATCTTGCATCCAGAAAGAGAAGGGGTAGACCACCGAAGAAGAGAACAGTAGATACGGTAATAATTAATGGAGAAGGTGAAGACGTGAAGTCAATGCAAAGAGACACTTTTACATCATTACCAAGTGAGTATGACGATGATAAAGATGAAATAATAAAAGATGAAATTGAGGATGAAAATCAAGATTCAAGAGATGAATCACAAGAAAATGATTATGAAATTGAAGATATTGATGATAATGGGATAGCCAATATTGATAATAATTCAAAAATAGATATCCATCTTCAAACAGTAGATAGTATGTCTCAGGCAATTGAATCAAAGACTAAAGTTACCAAGCCAGAAATTAATAGACAACAAAGAGAATTAGAAAAACTAAGAGATCCGCGTGAAAGAATGTTGGTTAATATGAAATATAATGATAGAGATAGAGCTAAATCGTTTATGAGATCAAATCAAAAATTATTGATGGCAATGAAAGAGGAAGAAAGGAGAAGAAGAATGACAGCTGTAACATTTCAAAACGAAAATCAAAATAGCATGGAGTCTTCAGTGAAACCAACACTAACATCTGATGATTCTACTACAGAAATAAACAATGATACAGCTTTAGCAACACCAATAACTAACGAAGATCCATCAACAAAATTTGGTATTTCAACCATATTGAATTCTGAAGAAACAGCGATAGTAGGTGAAGACCCACAAAATGAATTAAACATCACATCACCGGGTACAGAAAATACTAATACCATGGACTCATCGATTAATCTGAAAAAAAGAGGAAGATCCGATTCCTTAACATTCAAAGTTTCAAATGGCGATGTGATTGAACCAATACCTCCTATTGAAAATGATGCGGTGAGTGATGAAAATCCAATTAAAATATTTAGAAAAAGGAAATTATTATCTTCATCACCCGCAATATCCGGTATGAGTTCTTCCAAAACTACTCCAATTTCTAGTGCAGGTCATGAAATTACTAATGTACTACCAATAATCAACCGTACATTTAATCACTTCAAAAAGAATAATTTAGATAGTGATGCATCTTTAATACATAGAAATGCAATTAATAGTACAACAGCAAGCGATTATCAAACTACTTTGTTGTTAGGTTCCCCAATTGAATTGGTCTGCAAAGATGGTTTCTTTTTCCGTCGTAATGTTCCAAATGTTCCTATTACCAGCGGTTCATATTTAGAATTTAGATTCTTAACCAAGGAAAAGGATCTTATAAAAGCTAATGAAGATGAAATGAAGAGAGACAAAGATTCTGGTTTCTTAGTTGCAACATTAACTAAGCATGACCGTACTAATACACACTTTTTAAAACCTGATGTGTCTAAAGAAACAGAATTAGCATTTGATATTTTGTGTAAAACAACTTTGACCGAAAAATATGTTAATTCACTGGAATATTTTTTAATGGAATTCAGATGGGAAAATAAGTTAGTTGGTCTAGGTTTAAAATTAAGGGAGTCGAAAAGAACTTGGCAACGCCGTAAAGCTTTATTTGCATTATTTGAATTTTGGAGAGATCAATCACAAGAAAAGAGAGGATTTAAGAATTTTACAATTCTACATGCTGTTAAAGAGATGGAAAATTATAGAATATTCATTAATAGATCTGTTTCTTGGTTTTATAATCATATTACTTTACTCAAGATGATTCTTTACGATCTATGTGACAATGTTGCTACACAATGGAGAGAATGGATGTTCCAAAAATCGGCCAAATTACCAAATCTTGGTGATATATTGGAAGATGGAACCACCGTAACGATGGATAACATTAATGAAGCTCTAGACAATTTGTTAGTATTTGATTTCTTGGATGATGGTACTCAAAATAATGAAATTAAATCATCAAAGGTTATTGTTCCAAGACATAAATAATACCATAACGTTTATTACTATAGTTTTGAATTTACAAAATAGGAACTTATTTTACACTTACATCGGGTTTTATCTGAAAATTCTAATTATTATAAGGTTATACAAAATTTTATATACATTAACTTTTTTGTAATGGAATAAAAATGTAATTAATATTTATTGAGAATGAATTTACTCTTTTGTTTATGATGATCATTAATTGTATGAGCAACCAGAGGAGTATAAGAAAAGAAAATTTTGGATTTACATTTCTAAGGCTAACAGCCGTTGGTTCCCCTACGGCAGATAAGAAACCGGATACGTCGCAAAAGACAGATCTTGATGACACGGACTTCTGCGCGTCTTATTCGTAGGAGATATGTGACTGTTCAAACCAATGGTGATAACTCATGACATTAGCTATTACTAGGACGTCCAATGCTCACTTCTTTGACCGTCTCGGCATAAACCAAGTTCCGGAATATATAAAGAAACATTTGAAATATTTCAAGTTAAAAAAGGAAATAAAGGTAATAGTAGATATATACCATAAGACTAATTAAAGATAAATATATATAGAGATGTTTTTTACATTTATGTGTGTGTGGTTGCCAACAGAACTCTTTTGTACAGTGGTAAGGCGCTTTGGCATTTTCAAGTCAGGCTTTAACGTGGGGGTCCTTAACCCTATAACATAACCAAAATACGACCCTTTTTAATAATAATTTTTCCATTTACAATTGTACCATTTATCGGAAACTTACAAAACTCACTTTATTTCAGGGGTTTCGAACTGAAGAGTTCATTGCTGTATGCCCTCGTATGGTCTAGGTCTGAAATTAAGCAGAACAGGGCAAAGTGCGATCGCCGGAAATGGAAAAAATAAATAAATAAATAACTATTCCTAAAGAGGAAATTACGAGTCATCTATTTGGGCCTGAATTCTGTCTCTTGAGATCTGTTCTCCGTCCCCTGCATGTGCTGGTTTGTTTATTTCTTGGAAGGTAAACAAATGTTTTTTTTAAAAAAAAGAAACAGAAATATATGTGTGGTGCTGCGGAAGTTTTTGTAACGAAAAAAAAGAAGAAGAATTGCAAAACATGCCCTTGACATTTTTCTGAAGAAGATTTCTTTTTTGGAAATTCTACGCAGAAAAACAAACTTCGATGCATTTTAACCTAAATAGGATACTTCACGATATTGGCGTATAGATTAGATAAATTTTATTATTATTATACTGAACTGCATAGTAACGTATGCAATCCCTTGGGGAGAATCAAAGCACTGGAATCAACCAAAGACAAATTCTCAAGAATTTTTCTGTGATGGATTTCTCGAGAACTAGATAGGTTTCTAAGCAACTTCCATGTTTCAAAGCAGCTTCCATGTTTCATGTTCTCTATTTCAGAGAAATGAAAAAACTTTGAACGTTGTTTATAGGTAATGGATTTACTATATGATTTTTAAGTTTTTATACAATTCAGTTGACGATTTTGAGAACCCTTTTATGTAAGAGCTATATAAGGAATCTAAAAACGGATTAACGTTACATTGTTACATTAATGAAGATCGACGTCTCTCTTGTTCAATTTCATTATTTATTTTTACAATATTTTTTTTTTATTTCTTTTTTTGATAATCAACCTATTTCTATATATATATATATATAAACATTAATTACTTGAATTAATTAAAGATACCTACAAAAAATACTAAAGGTTATAAATTGCGTTTTTATTGAATTCTAATATATTAAAGAATGAATCCCAAAATTATTAATACTTTAAGTTTACCACGAATGAAATCCATTTGGTTGGACGAAGATGAAGATAGTGAAAAATTGTATAATTTTCAAAGTGAGAAATTTTTACATAACAATGAGGAATATAATAAAATACAAATTTCCTTATTAAATAGTCATCGCGTTGATGAAAATATCAGATTGATTCCAGTTAGTCCAAACTCACAACCAATCGAGAAATTCCCAAATTTCGAAAATGAACTTAATTTAAGTAAAAAAAATTGTACTTTAGCTAGCAACAAAAGTAGTGTTAAAGAAAAATTGTTATCAAAACTAAAAATAGAATGGAACAAACTGGACTATTATGCTAATTATAGACACAGACAATCTGAATCTAAAAAAGATCTTATAACAGGGCCATACGATTTTCAACATATTATTCACGCTGATTTCAACAGTTCTTTGATGACAAATGACTTTACAAAAGATAGAAATACAAAAACGTCAAATGAAACTGATGACAACGCTACAGCTAATACTTCAGAGCCCCAAAAACTTACTACATTTAGTAAAGCATTTTGTACCGAAGAAATTAAAGATGATACTGATACAGATTCAGATTACTATGAAGTACGTAATTCTGACACAACTAATTTGAGTTTTGACATGATTTGTTAAGATCAATTTGCCATTCTGGTGAATGTTCAATCATTTCGTGTTTCCTCTTTATGAGCAGGAATCATAACGCAGGTAGGTATCTCACAGGTTGAATTGAATCCAATCACTTTTCTGAGGTAAAAGTCAACCGAAATTCTGTTATCAAAACAATTGCGAGTCATATGAGCAAGTCTCATATTCGCAGAAAGGACATGTTTTATAAAAATTTTATTAACAAATATGAAAATCCAAAATTACCAGAAGGTATTGAAGAAACAAATTTTAACAGTTTTCTTGATGAAAATGTTAAAACCTGGTCTGATATTGCATTTCTATGAGATGAAACAAGGTTATCGTGAGAGAAATTGGATTGAATAATTTTTCCCATTCATCTACATGGCTAACAGATGAAAAAAAATGTATTTTGAATGACTTATTCGTCAATGATTAATATAGAGTAGATTTGGTTGGTAGAAATTGATTGAATTTGTGTATGTTTAGGTTGATAAGAAAATATACCAAATGTTTACTGGAATGCCGCTCATTTCAATTGCCATGCCCAATTATTGTATATTAAGGTTTGGTTATTTAACGCATAAGAGAATTTAATTTATATAAGAGTTGTCTATTAAAAATGCTTAAAAGTCGAATTCTTCACGTAGTAATAATAATAGTAGTATCAATAGATAAATTAATTTGTGTAATCGAGCAAGCAAGCAATATATAATGTAATTATTAATTAATTTTGGTTTAACTTTTTCTGTGTCTTAACTCTCGATATGAGTGAGATCTTAGATGATAACTTTCTCGACACCGCAGAAAAGCAAAAGTGAAAAAAGGTTTGATGGAATTATGAGATAAAGTGACATTTGAAGCAAAGTATCCATCATTAAGCGATAAAGATACAAGTAAGTAGAACTAAGTAAGGAGTTTCCCTAATAGGTTCTTAATTTTGGATTAAAGTCATCGAAGAAATAATGAGTATATAATGGGGATTAAAGAACTGTTGACTAATCAAAAAATTAACATCATAAGGCTTCTTGCAATTACATTAACTATAATTTTATGGATATTTTTATCCTCTGTAGATTTGGATGGGACTATACCGAACAGTAAGATTCTTTTGAAGTCGTTTAAATTGGATCATTTTGTGAAAGATGATAAGTCCGATAATGATGGTATTAGGAATGTCATTAACATAATGAAAAATGAAGATCCCAAATATATGGAATTAGGAAGATCGACGTGGAAACAGTTCCATTATACGATGGAACAATTTCCAGATGTTAATTTTAATGATAAGGATTCTTTAAAGAAAAGAGATAAATTAATTACGTTTATGAATTTATTTGGTGAGAGTTATCCATGTATTGATCAAGACAGTAATATATTTTTAGAAGTCTTAGATAGATATCCATTACCTATCAATTTAAATAAAATAATCAGTATTGAATGGGGGTGTCATATACATAACTTAGTTAATGAGAAATTGGATAAAGGAATATTTAATTGTTCGGAACTAGTTTTAGAAGCCAAACCCACATTACAGGATTTTAATCAAGATATAGAATATGATGAGTTGAATAAAGTATCCTTTGGTAAAGAAGGGAAACAATTAGGTTAAATAAAAAAAAGAAGATAAATTTTTAATGCTTAGTAAAAGCTTTTATATTTTTTTTAAAGAAAATAAAGTTTTTGGTATTTTCATGTATCTATATATAAAAAAAATTATAAAATATAATAAAATATAGTGATTATCAAATGATAAAATATAATGATGCTTAATGTGAATAATAATAATGATGCGTTCTTATGCCTGTTTTATGAAATAATATTAGTTAAGAATTGAAAATGACTTGAATTTATAAAACAATGTCATTGTCATACTTCCCTAGTAGACCTGTCCCAAATAAAAAAAAATAAAAAATAAATCTTTTCTATTGTCTAAACATTTCTAGAGTGTTGGACGCTGTTGTTAGCGTCATAGATAGCATCGACAATTGCGGAACCTTGTAAAGCATTTAAATTACCGCTTGACAATAGTCTGTCAATTTCATCAATATCATTGACAGTGGCATCAGAATTTTTTCTTGAGCTTGGTTGAGAAACTGGAGACAATGATGGAATAATGAATGGTTGAGAAACTTCTGAAGTTAAAGTTAAGAAAGCCATGATTAGTGTATTTGTATTTGTTTGTTAATTTAATATGTATGTGTTTTTTGTAAGGTATTAAAGTATGTTTAATATTCTTATTATTGGTTTATGGTTAAGACATAATTAAAAGAAATAATAAATGATACAGAAAAAGGAATGGAGCAACGGAAGGAAAAAGTTGGAGACCTTATATATCAAAAAAAATTAGGCAATGCTCTTGTGAAGAATTATGTCGAATATCCTCCCAGTTGCATGATTTGTAAAAAAAATACTTATCCATTGCGGTTCATGATGGTGATGGTTTCACTATGGTCATGAATTTTTTGAAATTAGATAATGTGATTTGCACTTCCAAAAACGCCCCAAATTCTTACTCATTCTTTCGTTTTCTGTTTGTTCACTTCGGAGAAACGGATTTCGTCATCTTTTTTATGGGGTGGCGACGCCACCGTGGCGTTAACAGTTTTCACTAAGAAACACATAGTAATGAATGAAATGTTTCCTTTGATGCGTGACAAGAGGAGGTACATTTCAATTATTTTTTGCCTGGTAGCTCATACTTCTCCGCTCAACCTAATCCCAAAATTTGCAAGGCGGGAAGAGTAGCGCGAGCAGGTTGCTAATTTTTTTTTGGTCATTCGAAATCCAGGAGATCAATGTGCGCTCACAAATTTTCGTAATCTTACAGGTTTATTTCCCATCCTGCCTTGCAACGATACACGGACAATTGTGCTGGCATCCCGCATGACATTACCGCTCTTCGCAATCAAAACTATATTACCTAAGAAATCAGGATTGCCGAGGAAGAAAAGGCATTTGCCCATCGCCGTGCACTGCGACTGATCCCTAAGAATATCGATGTTCCGTGGAAAGTTCTGTTTTTCTAGGAGATGACAAACCGTGAAATGCATACTTTTGATTTTTACTATGGGCAAAGTGTCGTTGTTTCCCCTTTGATTTGCTTATGACATTAGACAGGCGAAAAAATTGGTTGAATGGTTGTAAAAGGGATTAGGGAACTTACTTTTTTGGACCTATCCCTATTTCCATTCAGCTGTTATTTTGCCTATAAACGTTGTCATCGAAGGAAAACGCCTGTATGTACACATGGTAATTCCATAAAAACGTCTCAGTTTTCTTGAACTTTCCCATAATGGCAATTATTTTGCTTAGATAAGTGTAGCTTAGATAAGTTAAGTTTGATAGTAAGTTTTGCTTTGCAAGTCAGATATGCATACAGGGGGTTCAATTAGTAGAGCAACAGCCCCTCTGTTCATCGACTAATATGACTTATTTTACAACAAATAGCTTAGAAAAATTAAAACCCTTCTAATAAAAGTAAAAAGGGGTATTTTATCAAAATTAGAATGTATGTTTAATTATTGCATCTATGTATCAATGTATGTTATGTTATGTTAAAGGCAGACAATAACAGAAGAAAAGACGAGAAAATTTAATTTTTTTCTAATACTTCATTCTTTCCTTTTTTTTGAGGAAAATCTATTTAAATTTGTAACCGATTAAAGCTTGGGTTGCTTTCAAAGCTTCATATTTTACTCTGGAATCACTATTATTCAATAATTCCATTATAACAACTTTACCATTTAATTTATTTAAAATTTTAATACTTTCTGGTAAATATTCAATAACATGAGTAATATCATTTAATAAAATTTGAATAATAACTTTATTATCATTTTTTTCTTTAAATTCAATTAATAAATTAATTAACTGTTTGAATAATTTCCAATCATCTTTCTTAAATTCATCAATATTATCACTCCAGAAACTATTATCAATATGTGGTGGTGACCAACAAATTAATTTAGAATTTAATTCGGCAGTATATTCATCGATAGAGGTTAATTCTTTATATTCTTCATCTAAAATACTTTTCAGAGATATAATACCTTCTCTTAATTCTTCATCCGAGTATTTTCTACCTGTTAAACTATCTAGAGTTGGAATACCATTACCTAATAAGATCAAATTCTTGATAAAAGTCTTGTAACCTTTAACTTGTTTAGAACAACATTGTAGAAGTATAGATATAGAAACTCTAGTAACTTTTTCCTTTATAGTAACCTTAATTAGTTTTAACAAATTTAAAAATTCATTCAAGTATTTTGCTGTTATTTCACCAGCTATCTTGGTATCAAATGTCAATAACCAAATTAACATTAATGAGTAATATTGTAATTGAATACTTAAATTATTAGTGTTGGTATTAACAATAACAACATTTTGATTATCTGGATCATCGCTGTTATGATCGAATGGTAAATTATTTTTATTATTAATTGATCTTCTAATGATTTGGAAAACAGTTGGTATGAATTTTTCTTCCTTAGACCAAATGATCTTACGATATTCTTTAATTGTGCATAATTCTTGTAATTCTCTAATACAAACATAACATGTATCCATTTGGTTAACATTTTGTAATATTGAAACGAATTTTTTATTATCTAATAATTGGTTCACCATTTTTTCATTATCCTCAGAGTTGAACTGAATTAATAATGATACGATATTGAAAGATGATATTAAAATTGTTTGTAAATCGTAGGAATCACTAAATGAAACCTCAAATAAACTGTTTAGTTGTTCGGGATTTTTTCTAAAGAAATTGACAGTATCATTAGCAATTCGTAAGTAATCAGATGATAATAGTTCACTAATTAAGTTAATGACAGATTTAATCGAATCCATATTACTTGATGTAGCCAAGAGATGAAGTAATGGTAAAATAACATTTTCATCAATTTTTAAATCTTGTAAATCTTGTTCGGTACCATTACCTTTAACAACAATATTTTCTAATTTCTTGGCAATTGATGCATCAATTTCACTAATTTCAGAAGCTCTAGCTAAAGCATCCCATGCAACAGAACGGGAACGGATTGCACTACGAATTTCAATAAAGTGTGTACTATCCAATAGAATTCTTTTTGCTTCAGTTGACATTTTAAAGTTCTTGATTCTTCTATACCCTAGCTCGTGGTAATTAAACACAATTCTAGCAAAAAACAAAAAAATATAATACTTTAGATTGAAGTTAATACAAAATTGTTACGTCACAGTTCGAACAACACAATTCAATGATTTATCTAGTACTAGAGATAGTTAATTAATATCTAAGTATTAATGAAATTCCCCATACAAACGCTGTAATTTTTCAGGTTGGCAAAGCAGCCATCAGTAATATTTTTTATAATGCAACACATATTAGATAGGGTAAGTATATAGGGCGGGTAACAATTAATTTTCAATATCAAATTTAATGAAAAAGAATTAAAAAAAATGATTTACATTGCAAAGAATGGAAGATAATCAAAATCGGACTACGAGGCAGATTGAGATATGACAGTGTCATGTTGAAATAAGGATTGGAATTTGATAAGATTATTATGTGTGCCATATGTTTCGTTGACCCCACTCTTCGATTTGAATCATGAAAGTTTCTAAAAATATATGTATGTTAGAAGATAAAGATCAACTTGGTGACTCGTAGAAAGATTTTTTATTATTAAATTTCATATTGAGGGGTAGTTATTAATCTTGTTATATTTTAACTTTAAGTGGATATGGAACATCTTGTTTATAGATAATCTTAACCTAAGAGGCTTATTGGGTCCTGTATTTAAGAAAAAAGGAAAAAAGAAAAAAAGTGGATAAAAATAATGTTATTATTAAATTTTCTTTATTTATAATGCAGTTAATTAGATATTTGTTATGATATGATTAATTATATATATATGAAAGTTGTTAAATCGTTAAAAAAATTGGTTTGAGGTCATGAATATATTGTAAATGGTGGAATTAAATTAAGCTTAAGAAGATTCCCTGTCGAATTCTTTACTCATATCGGCGTTTTCAATGGCACCACAAACAGTTTCACACATGATACCAGTAACTAAATATGGATCAATGTTAGAAGCTGGTCTACGATCTTCAAAATAACCGTAACCTTCTTTAGCGACAGATCTTGGAATTCTAATAGAAGCACCTCTGTTAGCAACACCAGAAGTGAAAGATGTCATGGAAGCAGTTTCAAGTCTACCAGTTAATCTTTGTTCGTTATCACTACCATATAATTTAATATGTTCAGCGTGTCTCTTTGATAATTTTTCAATAGCTTGATCAATGTATTTCATACCACCTGGTAATCTCATGTTCTTTGTAGAAACATTAGTGTGACAACCAGCACCGTTCCAGTCGCCCTTTAATGGTTTTGGATGGAAAGAAATCTTAACACCAAATTCTTCAGCAACTCTATGTAAGAAATATCTAGCGACCCATAATTGATCACCCATTTCGATACCGGTACATGGACCAACTTGGAATTCCCATTGAGATGGCATAACTTCGGCGTTAATACCAGAGATTTCGATACCAGCATATAAACAAGCTCTGTAATGAGCTTCAATAACATCTCTTGCATAAACTTTACCAGCACCAACACCACAATAGTAAGGACCTTGTGGAGCTGGGAAACCACCCTTTGGCCAGCCGTAGACGTCATCATACATATCGAATAAAGTATATTCTTGTTCTAAACCAAACCAGATTTCTTCATCTTTGTGAGCAGCAAATAACTTAGCAGCTTCATGTCTGTGATTAAATTTGTTTGGAGTACCATCATTGTTATAACATTCAGCTAAAACAATAATGTTATCGCCTCTTCTAAATGGATCTGGATAATAAGAAACAGGTTTTAAATAGATATCAGAATCATGACCTGGAGCTTGGTTTGTAGAAGAACCATCAAAGTTCCATTCTGGTAATTGATCGATAGAATTAATAGACTTCTTTAAAGTTCTACCTTTGGAACGTAAATGACCAGTACCATCAATCCAGATATATTCAGCGATGATTTTACCTCTCTGATCTAAATCTAAATATTTTTGTAAAATTTGAGTCTTTTCAATACTAACTTCAGCCATTTTTTCTTTATGTTTTTATAAAACGTGTGAAATTGTTTGTTTAATTAATAATTAATAGGAATCTATCAAAAAAAAAAAGAGAATGTAATATGGTGAGTACCAGTTACTTTTTATATTAGTGAACTAATGTTTTAAACTTAGCTTGATTTTTTATAATAGAATATAAAAAATAAGGAATATAAATAGAATGAGGAATAAATATTTTATGATGTGATTATATAAATTCAAGTCCATATATATATATAAAAATCTGTTCTTCTTTAAAAAAAAAAAAGATATATATTAAGAGAAATGACAAGCCTAATTCATTAATCTATTAATTAAATTCACGTGAAGCTAAGAAAAAAGAAAGGACAAAATACGGACAAACTAGTTTTGTGATTGTTTACCCACAGATAATGAATCAAGATTCGAAAAAGAAATGAGCGCCAATCGACTATTGCATGAGAAACTATTGAGAGAAACTCAGTTAATTAATTACCGATGTCACCCTGTTAGGACAAAATGGAAGGAAACGGCAAGATAACGGTTTGTTTACATCACTGATAAGCCCGCGTGCATTTCTGCAATTTTTTTTTTCTTTCTCCGAAATGATGGGATAATTTAATACCGCAAGAATCATCACTCCATACGTTGTGAGAAAAAGCAATGAGCTGTCTCAGTGGCGGGTGACCATTTATGCTTGGTGCGGGTGTTTCTGTTTGACTATCGAGGAGCGCCAAAGGGCTTCGTTTTCCAAGAAATCTATTCTTAGCTTTGGGAGAGTCAGTGAAACAAAAAGAAAAGTACGGACTGATCATGCACCGATCAGGAAAGTATATTGCAATGATCATCCAGCGCGTGGGCATCGCACTTTAACATCCATTCGCATCTAGAATTCGTGTGTGTGGTGCGGCAATCTTTAAATAAAAACCGTTATTACGCGGATTGGAATGATTCTGCAGGTATTTCTCTGTTGGTGGAACGCTCCAAAGATCAGTCGTTGATACGCCAAAACTACCAACATGGTCAATATGTTCAGCCATTTTATTTTTTTGTTTTAAGAGTGAGGTGGGTTATGGCGGGGGCAATTGTTGCCCTACATAGTTAAGGCCCGTTTCGAGAAAAAGGTGAACATCAAAAACGCCCCACCCTAAGCTCAAAGGGGCCCGTCATGATGTACCCTAATATTGGAAAAGGCCCTAACTTTTGCACGTGTACACGTGGCAATATACTAAAATCTCGAGTAAAAGACTCTGCTTAAATGAATATTGTAGATATGTAGCTCTAACTATTTCCTAAACCACTCTCAATTAAATGTGTGTTTGCTACTCTTATTTTTTTTAATAAGTTTAGTTACAATCAAGTAGACCTTGTACCAATTCTTGAACACTTAAGTCATAAGCTACAACCTATTTATGGGCTATTGGTATGGTATTATTAAGTATTGTATAAATATTTAGTCTATGTAGTTTAATTTCGCATGATATGATATGAATCTTATATGATAAGAGAGTCTGAAAGTGAAGAAAGCTAACCCATTTAAAAATAAATCTAGTAACGGTGCAATATATTTATCAACCATGTTATTATAGAAGGGCCCCATTCTATCCTTCAAGATATTAAAGAAAGACCCTAAATAGGTCCCCATATTTGGGGAGGAAAAAATGGGAACTTTTTTTTTGCCCGCCCTAGCCTAGAGTGAAGCACGTTAATTAATGCGGGCTTGTCAAAAGTACCAATTAAGAACATACCATATCCGCATAAACGGCGCTTTCTTCCCAAAGTAATTGTAGTGTGTCGGTAATGTTTATCAATTTATCATTCTAGTAGTTTTTGATTTGGCTCCGCGAATTTGCAGAAAAAAAGTTCTGTCTATCCTATCGATGTTTACATTTGTCTTTTATTAGGACGTGAAGCTAGTTGCCCAGGTTTTTGTTTATTTCTTTTTTTGACTCTTACCCCATCATAGATGTCCGGCTAAATGGCTCTGATTAAGCACCAATGCCTTACCAGATTGCAAAAATTTCGAACCTCAGACACAAAACTCGCCCAGGGTGAAAACAGTTGAGGGTCCAACGAGTAGCAGAAGTAAGGCATATGCGGCTTGCTGTTGTTTGTTTGTTTTTTCAAATCTAGTCATCGAAGGATCAATACCACCGCCTGTTTGAATTCATTTTGTATATTGTTTAGAAACAGATAAAGCACTTGATTAATGCCATCTCCGATGACAATTTAACAAATTGTGTAGAGGACTTATACTGAAGCCAATAATTTTTGATTTTTGCCTCATCTATTTTTGACATCTTTTTGTTTTTTGCAAATCAGGTTAATGAATATTGTCACCTAACTTGTAAAATCGTATTCTAAATTTAATGCCATACCATTAGCATCATTAAGTTCTTGATTAAGCTCCCTTTTTTCAATTAATAACGTCAGATCTCTTGTTTACATTACACAAAATAGTATGAGATTCCCAATTTATGTATATTATTTTTATAGCCATTTAAATTTATTATCACCGCATCGATCATATAGGTCTTTTCTAGTACAATAAACCCTTGCCTTTCGCTAGATCATATTCTTTGTTATTATTATTAGATGAAAATTTAATGTTAACTTATCTTTTCATATTTTCATCTTCGATTACATACTTTATTTTTGTTACAAACTACACATGAAAATTCTGATTAAATAAAAATATTGCCTTTATTCATTGAAAACGACGTCTATTTTTTCATCTTTTTTTTTTTTTTACCTATTTCCCCTTACTACTTGGTTCTTGTTTTTCAAAATCTGCTTTGGTATACCATTTGCCTAATTCCCATGATGGTAAATTAGACATTGATACACTACTGATCCATCCTTGAACTTTACGATCTAACATTATTTGATTTGCAAACGTTGTGATCTTATATTGTGGGAATCGTATTGATAATTCTTTTATAATACGTTGTTCCATACCATTAATTAATGATGTGGCACCTGTTATAATAACATTTGTTAATAATAAGGAATATATTTGTTCAGGAGTTGTTGTTGAACTAGTTGTACTGGTAGTGCTATTAGTGTTACCAAATGTATTTTTGGACTGATTGGATAAATTCTGTACTGTTAAAGACGCACCAAGACTACCTAATGTATTTGTACCCATTGAACTAACGCTAGCACCAGTTTTTTTAATAGCTTTTCCAATTATTTCACCTAAACCATCATCTTTAGAAAATTTATCGGATACCAAACTTGGATTGAATAAGTATTCAGCTAATTCATAACAATCACGCACCTCCATTGTAACAGTTTGATTGGTTACTTTGTAAAGGAAATTCTTTTTTTGACATAATGGATTATTATTTGTAATTGAAGCAATTGCTGCTGGATCTAATTTTCTATTGGTACTATTAGTTGTATATTGTTGCAATTGTTCTTGTTGTTTTATATACATTTCTGCTTGCTCTTTGTAATATCTTTCGACTTCAGGTAATTCTTTATCACTAACTTGTAACATATTATTTTTAAAATCACTAATCCAGGTGTTTGATTCTAACCAAATATCAACGGAATTCTTGATAGTATCATTATTTTCTGCATTTTCTGTATTCATATCATTGATATCACCTTCATCATCTATAATAGCTTTTCTATTTTTCTCTTTGATCAGATTTTCAATTGTCTCTGTAATTTTATAATCTAAGAAATCACCAGCAAATCTTGATCTCATGACACTTGTCTTAACAATTGTACCATCAACAATTGGTGTAACATTACAACCTGATGATCCTAAATCAATAACTAGAGCAGAACTTTTGCCCATAGCTAGTGCAATTGCTAATGGTTCTATAACGATCTGTAAAACTGGTACATGTAATCTATTGAATGCTAAATCAAAATATTTTTCCAATACTTTGTTAGAGATTTCACTTTTCATATTTGGTACTGTGATAACTAAAGGAAATTCATTGCTATTACATCTAAGTTCATTTTCATATATATATTTTAATTGTTTTTCAATCATTGACCAATTATAAGGTATACCTTGTTCATCAACAGTGGTAAAAATTTCCAATTTTTCATTTTCGGAACTATCCTTATCCATAGCTTCTTCTAACATGTTAATTGTACCGAAAATGTATTCGTCGTTGGAACCATTTGTTGTTTTCCTTAAATAACTAGATGGTAATATACATTCTGGCAATTCTGTATTATTAAAACCGGCAACTGTATTAGAAGAGCCAATCTTGATCACAACGCATTTCTTTTGAGCTGGCATGTTTTCTGTATCCTTCTATAATATAATAGAGATATGGATTTCTCGGAGCTGTATCTGTCTTTCCTGTTTATCTTTCTTTTCAAACACTTGCCTATATTCATTTATTCACTTCCTGTCCTTTTGTTGTTTTTTTTCGCATTCAATTTTCTTGATTTTGTTCGTTTCGGGTTTGTCAAAAAATTGCTGTTCAGAAACAGAATAGCAATGTCAGTAATACAGAAATATATATACATATACATATTTATATATAGATGGACTAAAAAGTGATTCAAGCAGTAATAAAAAAACAAAACAAAGATTTCCCACACTTGAATACACTGCCCAGTCTTACACGACTAAAACTGACTGAAAATATCTCTCCACACACGAATGTTTACAATTTCATTCTATTTATTACTCTACAAAGTAATTTCAAATTGCAAGAATTTGAACAAAACATTTATTTTTCGAGTTTTTTAGGGCACAACGTATAAAACGATAAGAAACCAAAAAAAAATTTATGAAATTTCAATCATCGAAAAATTCTTTTTTTGTTACAATGCACTACGATGTATCGATGAGGTTTCTTTACTATCTTATTAGTTATTGGAGCTTTTGTTTTATTTTTTTTGAATTTTAAAATTTAGTAATTATTGATTAGTTCTTGTATATATACTTTTTTATTTATTCTTTTTTTTTGTTATGCTCAAGAGAGCTTTTTGTTTACCAATCCAACTGACAAGTAGACGAAGATTATCAACATTCATTAATTCAAAAATGTCCGAACAACCTGCCGTTCAACATGCCAACAAACCAAAGAAGTCCAAGTTACAAGTTTCCTTAAAGACTCCAAAGGGTACTAAGGATTGGTCTGAAACCGATATGGTTATTAGAGAAGCTATCTTCTCAACTTTATCAAATTTATTCAAGAAACATGGTGGTCAAACAATTGATACTCCTGTTTTTGAATTAAGAGAAATCTTAGCCGGTAAGTATGGTGAAGACTCTAAGTTGATTTACAACTTAGAAGATCAAGGTGGTGAATTAACTTCTCTACGTTATGATTTAACTGTTCCATTCGCTAGATTTGTTGCAATGAACAATATTCAAAATATTAAAAGGTATCATATTGCCAAAGTTTATAGAAGAGATCAACCTGCAATGACTAAAGGTAGAATGAGAGAATTCTATCAATGTGATTTTGATGTTGCCGGTGTTTATGAATCTATGGTACCAGATGCTGAAATCTTGGATATTCTTGTTGAAGGTTTAACAAGTTTAGGTATTCACGACTTTAAAGTTAAATTAAACCACAGAAAAATCTTAGATGGTATCTTCCAAGTCTCTGGTGTAAAAGATGAAGATGTTAGAAAAATATCTTCCGCTGTTGATAAATTAGATAAATCTCCATGGGAAGTCGTTAAAAAGGAAATGGTTGAGGAAAAGGGTCAAACTGAAGAAACTGCTGATAAAATTGGTGAATACGTTAAATTAAATGGTTCATTAAGAGAAATTTATGAAACTTTATCAAAGGATGAAACTATTTGTGCTAATGAATTAGCCACCCAAGGTTTAAATGAAATCTCTAATTTAATGACTTATACTGAAGCTTTTGGTATCGACAAATACATTTCCTTCGATTTATCTTTAGCTAGAGGTCTAGATTATTACACTGGTTTAATTTATGAAGCTGTCACTTCTGCTTCTGCTCCACCAGAAAATGCCACTGAACTGAAAAAGAAATCAAAGTCAAAGGAAGATGCTTCTGAATATGTTGGTGTTGGTTCTATTGCCGCTGGTGGTCGTTACGATAATTTAGTTAATATGTTTGCCCAAGCATCTGGTAAGAAATCTGCTCAAATTCCATGTGTTGGTATCTCATTTGGTGTTGAAAGACTATTTTCTTTAATCAAACAAAGAATGAATTCTGCTGATATCAAACCAAACTATACTCAAGTGTATGTTATGGCTTTCGGTGGTGGTAAGGATTGGACCGGTTACTTACCAGAAAGAATGAAGGTTGCTAAACAATTATGGGACGCTGGTATCGAAACTGAATATGTCTACAAGGCTAAGGCAAATCCAAGAAAACAGTTTGAAGCTGCTGAAAAGTCAGGTGCTCCATTAGCTGTTATCCTTGGTAAAGAAGAATATGCTGAAGGTAAGTTACGTATCAAGAGATTAGGTCCAGAATTCGCTGATGATGATGGTGAATTAGTAGACGCCAAGGATTTCTTAGCAATTGTACAAGAAAAGTTAGCCGAAGTTCATGAAGATGGTATTAATGAAGTTACCCGTTTGATCAGAGGTTTATAAATTCATCCCAGTTTTGATGTAAGTATAAAATGTATGTTAGAATTATATACCGATAAATATATATAATATTATACTTCTAATCAATCAATGTAATGATAAAGATTTATTGAAAATTAGGTCATGTTGTGATTAATATATGTATTGCAATATATTTCACGTTTTAGTGTTACATCGTAGGAGAATTTTTATCTCATCTTCTCCTGCTTCGTCTTTTTTTTTTTACTACCTTCTTGTTTACCTGGCGGTCTGGCCTCTTTTGAGCTTCTATTATATCTTCCAGGGTTTTATATTCCATGTCATTTAGTTCTTCAACATCACTCAATCCCTCATCTCTCATGAGAATAGGACCAGTCCAGCTTCTTTGTTTAATTTCTGAACCATCCTTAATTATGAAATCTTTTTCAAGAAGAGTTAATATCTCATTCGATGTAGAACTAGGAAAACCATTTAAGATTGTTTTAGCTTTGCTTAGGCTAGAATATAACAATCTATTTGTATCACTAGATGCCATTATTTCATCAAGCATTTCATTCACTTCAAGATTAAAATCTTTGCTAGACTTAAATTCCTTCTCTCTACATTTTTTCAATATAGTTAAATGTTTCTCATCTGTAATTAACTTTTCTAATAACTTGAAGTATTTCGTATTGACAAATTTCTTTACGATAATATCGAGTAAACATTTATCAGGATTCTTAATGATAGTGTCTATCAATCTCTCTTTCTCAAATTTATTTGTCAATGCACTATTTTTTTTAAAAATCAAGTTTGAGAGCTCATTAATACGTTCAAGATCTTCCAATAGATTAGTGATAAATGATAATCTTGCTTTTATTTCTTCGTCCTCTAATAAATTGTACAAATAAATTGCACTTTTTGATGGCTCAAACAAGGGAGCACCATCATTAAATTCTCTTTTCAAACTCCAATATTTACATAGTTCGCAACTCAATTTCTGAGAAAGATCAGAGCTATGTCCCCAATTTGTAATAATATTTTGTATGGTATATTCGAATACTGCTGGTGCAATTGGATATTTTCTTATATTTGAAATTTCATCATCTAGAGGATTAGAATTCTTACCTGTTGCAATATTATTAAGAATAGCGAATGTATTGCAATTTGTCATTTCATTTCTTATATCTAATATTCTCTCTTTTACATCTGGAATTTCGGGAGAGTGTTTTTCACAAAAGCATTCTAACTTTTCACCACCTAATGCCATTTCTGCCAAAGAGCCAGTTTGTAAAGGTGTCATATAAAATCCTGCTCTTCTTGCACATGAAACATGGAAAGCAACAAAACAATTCTTATTAGAACACTGAATACAAGCCCCATCTTTTAATTTACAGATGGTACAGATCAATCTCCATCGTGATATAGGTATTCTTTCTATACCTTCAACTGGTTCCAAATAATGCCAATTACCAAAGCAAAGTTCTCTGACCCAAACTGCACACCAAACATGTACCCAAGAACCACACGTAGTCTGCTTCAAAGGACCAGTAACATCCGGACATACTGAACAATAGGGTCTAGTCAACGTCAAGTTCTTTTGGATACATGAACGACATAGCCATGGTCCTGGCGGGATAAATAATATACCATAGCAATCTTGATGTACGGCTACATTACATGAATCACAAAAGACGATTGTATTAGTTGGCGTTTCCTCTGAATTACAAATTGAACAAAGTTGATCGGAGGAAGCCTGAGGAGGTGATGGTATTGGAAGATGCCGCTGTAACGTAGACCATTGATATTCCAACAATGTGATGAGTCCCTCGAATTGAAACTCTGTCAATATAATAGTTGGATATATTGTATTTAAATGCTTTAAATATAGAAAATCCTGTTCATCCATATCATATTGAATCGTGAAGTCCTTGATATTACCGGAATCTCCAATTACCTTTTCTAAGTCAATAACTTCTGAATTACTTTTATTTTGCCGTATCTTGGTAATGTAATATTGCCTCTCATCATCAGATTTTTCTTTAATAATTCCAATTTTATTTTTCCTCTCACGTTTTGGTCGCAAAGTATTATCTGAAACCCTTCCAAGATCTGTGAGATCAATTTTGCAACGATGAAAATCTGCTGGATTACTTTCTATTACGAGAGGTTGTGTTGTAACTTTCCCATTAAACATCATCTGTTTATACTGAATAGAAGGTTCTACACTATCAAACATTGTTGGTCCATTCAAGTGATCTATTTGAAATCCATTATTCTTTGAGTTGTCGAAAACCAATGGCAGTAAATCCGTATCGTGTAATGATGGATAAAATTCCTTATAGTTATTCTCTTCTCTCAGTTTAGGTCCATCGTCACAATTATTTTTGGACATATCTGATCTCTCTTGTGACACGTACACATATATTCAATGTGATAAATTCAATGTGCAACGTATCAAATCTCTCCCTCTATGTATAATTATTTTTTGCTTTCTTTCTTTACGTTACCATCAAAGTTTAGTTCTTGTTTTGTTTTCACTAAATAAGTGCATCGCCGTTTCGTCCAAAATGAAAATAAATGTCAAGGCTTGTGAACAACTAAATATTTGACTTATTGGATAGCTAACGATTCGACAATGAGGTCACCAATACGATACTTGATACTTGCCAAACTTTTATTATTATTTCTCTACTTTATAGTTAAAACTGTTTTATTATATTTAGAGTTGTACGGCAATCTCTGTGTAGAGTACAGACATTCACTCGAAATTTTGACAAGGCGAACGAAAGTTTCAATTTGAATGTGAATAAGTTGGCAACTGAAGTTAGCCTTGCTAAAAGGGTTTCTTTTAAAACAATAATATCAGAAGGTGGGAGAGACAAGGAAGACTAACAGGCTTTCAATTGGTTATATTTTATTTAGTTGGATTGAAGAATGGTGGCCTCCTCTTTGAAGAGTTTTATTAAGGATGTGCGTGGTGCCAAAACTTTGGCTGATGAAAGATCTATCATCACAAAACAGTCAGCTAAGGTTAGAACAAAATTGAGAGATGATCATTTGTCTAATGAAAAGAAAAGAATAAACATTCAAAAACTGTTGTATCTTTTTATTCTAGGTGAAAAGACCCATTTTGGTCAAGTTGAGAGTATTAATTTAATTGCATCAGACAAATTCGTGGATAAACGTTTGGGTTATTTAGCTACAATATTATTATTAGATGAATCTCAAGATTTGTTAACATTGTTGACAAATATGTTGAATAATGACTTACAACATCCAAACAAATATATCGTCGCATTGGCATTAACAACATTGGGTTGTTTAAGTTCAACAGAATTAGCAAGAGATTTATATCCCGATGTCGAAAATATTTTGAGTAATTCAAATGATCCTTATTTATTAAAGAAAGCATTACAATGTAATGCTAAATTAATCATGAAGGATAGATCTCTTTTGGAAATCTTTCCAATCGATTTAATTGACTCAAAATTAATGTCAAACCAAGTCCTTCGTACGCATGGTGTATTATTAGGTATCTGTAAAGTTTTACAATCAATACTAATTAGCTTTGAAGAATTGTTCAATAATACACATGATCATACCGATGAAAATGAAGTTGAAGAACGCAAGCAAGATTTATCCATCTTGAAAAAAATTTCAGTATTAATACCTCAATTAACAGCTCGTTTATCTGCTTTAAATACCAAAAATTTAGAACCAGCTTATGATGTCCAAGGTGTTCAAGATCCATTTTTACAATGTGAGTTGATCGTAACTTTAAAGTGGTTTTTTAAAATTGGTAATGATTTAAAATTAGAAGATATTACAAACTATAACGATAATTTCAGCGATTTATTGAGTCAAATTTCAACTAACACAAATGTTACAAAAAATCCAGGCAATGCAATATTATACGAAGTTACAAAAACAATTTTTGAACTTAAATCAAGTCAACCATTACGCGTATTAGGTATTAATATTTTGGCAAACTTCCTTGTTACAGGTCAAAGCAAAAGTACGAACAATGGTAGCAATAATAATAAATATGTAAGTTTGAATACATTAATTAGCGTTGTACCAGAGGAACCTTCAGCTGTTCAAAGATACAGGAAGCTTATTTTACAATGTTTATATGATTATGATATTTCAATTAAATTTAGGGCCCTTGAACTAACATTTGCTATTTTGAACGAACAAAATTTAATAGAACTAACTACAGAGCTTATCAAATTTCTTGAAAAAATTTCAACGTCTCCTTATAACTATGTCACCGCTTATGTAGATATCGATGATTCAAAAGATCTGATTATCTATACCATTGACCATTTATTAAACAAATTTGAATTATATTCTACTAAAGAAGAAAAATCTAAGTTAGATAATTTGACAAAGATTCTTAAATTGGTAGGAAACTTTATCGATTTAGACAGAGTTAATGAGTTTTTAATTGCGATCAATAATATTGGTAATTTAGATTACAAGATATCCAAATTCGGTGAAGAATTATCAATTATTTTAGACGAAAAGAACGAACAGAATTCGTTAGATGATAATATCGGCCTTCAATTAGTCATGATTTGGTGTATTGGTGAATATGCTGATTTGATTTTAGCACATGCTACCACGAAGAAAAGCGTTGTTAACGAAAAAAGTTTAGTTGAATTTTTAACTAAGATGAATGAGTATCACAGACTATCAAATGATACTAGAATGGTACATTATATTTTAACAGCAGCTGTGAAAGTTTCCACAAAAATCGCAGATGGTCAATATATGGAAAACTTAAGACAAATTATATTAAGCCATTCAAAAGATTCTGATCTAATGATTCAAACAAAGAGCATACAATATGAATTGATATTTAATCAGCCTGTATCAGTCAAAAAGCTAATTTTGCAGGTCATGCCAAAATTTGAGAGAAAGGTTATCAGTGAGGAACCAGCAAAATCCAGTAAAACGCTTGAAGTAAAACAGAGGACTGAAAGGACAAATGATTTATTATTAGATTTATTGAATGATACTGATGCAGCACAAATACCAAAACCAAAAGTCACATCATCCACTCTGCTGTCTGATTTACTGGCAGGCTCTAACAACAATGATAGTGCTAAAGGAAAACCAACAGTAGCTGCCCAGTTAAATACTATTGCATTACCTTCAGATGCATCTTTAATACATGATGGTATTGAGATTGAAGTTTCCGAGAAAATAATCGACATATCACCAGGTCTTGCACACTTAGAGTTATATATCAGAGCCAAAAGGAGTGACCTAGCTAATGTTCAACCATTGTGTGCCGTCCCTAAAACACAAAAGTTAACTTTAAGTCAATTACAACCAAGTAGTCACATTAACAAGATGTCCATCTCCAAACAGACTTTAAAGATAACAGGTTCAGGAAAATTAAAACTCAGAATCAAGATAAGTTTCCAAAAGGACGGTAATCCAAATAGCGAAAGCGAGCAATTCGATTACAAATTAGATAAGTCTATTTAAGCATTCAGTGAAAATCAATGCCCCGAAATTTGTTCGTTTAATGGATGTCTTTTTTCGCACAATATCTTACAAATATTTCATCCTTAAATTATGTATTGTATAAAAGCTTTAAACAAAAAATAGATAAGAGAGCATAATGTAAGAATACCTTTGAAACGTAGAGACCATAAATTATTATATTTATGTAAGTATTCTCTTTACTTTAATGTCTAGAGATACCAGATGTGAAGGAAGTACCTGCATTTTCAACGGCTTCCTTCAATTTTGAACCAGCATCAGCTCCTTTACTCTCAACAAATCTGTCGTAGGTTGGTTCAATAATTTTACTCCAAATCATAAAGGCACCGCCTGTAGTTGGGATTGCAATATAGACTAAGAAGACAACCTTTAAGAACCAGTAAAATGGAATTAAATATATAATAGCACTGGACCAAAATTCAATTACATTTAAAAAGCCAAAAACAATCCAGTACGATAATAATTTAACATCATCATCCTTTGTAGTTGTCTTAATTGCACGTATAGAGAAATAGGTTGGCAATGCAAAACCGGCTAAATTTGATAAGATCTGACCAATACCCCCAAAATTTAAAAATGTCAATAAAAGGTAGACAAAAGTAAAAGTGGAAATCAAATAAGATTTTGGAATTTTAGTTTGAGTTTGCAGGTTTTGCAAAAATTTATTTTGAGCAAATTGCTAGATAATGTGAATAGTTAGTATCAAAATATTGATCGTTTTAAATAAAGGTATCAAAAACTTACCTCATCAAATTGTTTGAATTGTGATTGAAAACTTGATTTAAAGTCAGACATCCTAATTGATCTTGGGATTATTAAGTATAAACAGGGTACAAATTAACAATCAAATCTAAAACAATTGTCTTAATAAACGTCTGTATTCTAGATAATTATCCCTATGTTTTATATTTTTCAATTTCTTCAAATTGCCTTCTCGCATTCTGCTATGCAAGGCTCTCGTATATGAAGATAACATGCATTTTACTTTGTATCAAAAATAATGCTATTGTTGAATTTCTTTTGGATTAGTATTAGTTGTTTATAAAGTCATATCGTATTATGTTCTACTTATAAATGTCAGGAGTTGGAACTCTGTCTTTCTTACGTATACAATATATATAACGTGAACTTTATTAAGTAATTTCATTAGTTCATCATCAGTTTATATAAGTTCACTTTTATTCCTCATTAGTAACCCTAATAACAATTGTTTTTTCACTATGATACTAGGATCGCTTCTACTTTGTCTGAGGTTCATATTTATTATCTGTTGAATCTCGTATTTATTATCTGTTGAGTCTTGTATTTATTACCTGATCATTGTTTGATCAACAGCTATATCATATATGAGTGAATTTGATAAATTTTGTTACATCTTATGTTTGGAGTACCATCAATTTGCTATAACATTGAATAACACATTTGGATGGTTGTTGAGATAATGAAAGATATCTGAATAATTAATGAATAATATTTAGATATTTAACACCCCTTTTTCGTAATCGCGGATTTAGCTCAGTTGGGAGAGCGCCAGACTGAAGATTAACTTCGGTCAAAAGATATCTGGAGGTCCTGTGTTCGATCCACAGAATTCGCATTTTTATTTTTAATATTACACAACATTATTATCCTAAGGTAGCACAGCACACCTATTATGCAAATTTTTTAGTATAATTATAATCGCATACACCAGACTATTTACCCAAAAAATAACTGGTGGGCTCAAAACTTAAAAGAAAATACAAGTACATAAAACTTTTTATAAAATAATATAGTTATATTTTGAATATTTTCTAAAACGCAGTCGAATTAAATTATATGCTTTTAATATTTGAAGTTATTCAGGATATGGTTCATTAGTAGTAAAATCATTAGGATAAAAACAACAACTCTTAATTTTGTAAAACAATCTCATTGATTGTGGCACCATATGGATGTGTATCATTATCATACGTACCTTCAACTGAAACAATAACATATCTTGCCTTCCTCCATCCATCAGGACTCGCTCCAAATAAGCAGCTCAATGAAGTATTATAGTGAACTTTATCGTAGTTAATGTTAAATTTAGTTAAATTACCCTGTAGTAAAGTAACAATACCCTTTTCATAGACTTCTGAATGATATGGTTCCGATGGTATAATATTTTCATCTTCTAATATTGTCAAAAATGATTCGTGCAAATCCGCAATATTCGGTAATGCTTTAATAATGTTATCGAAAGAACCAAATTTCCAATTTAAAATAGTTGAAACGTCGGAACTGCATGTACCATTACCATTACCTTTACCATCGATGCCTAAGTAATTATGTAAATATTGAGCAACTTCGGTTCTAATTTCGTCATAAGTACCACTGCTGGTTTCCATGATATATGTTACATTAGAAAACAGTCCTTCTAAAATTTCGGAGTGAGGTAATATAGATAAGGAGAAATTCCTAGCAGGCCTGTTACCCCAGTCAATGAAACCGTGATTTATTTGTTTTGCAGTACCTAAATCAATCAATAATTTAGCAGTATCCTTGTTAGCTGGTTGCCAATGTGTATAATTATTACCATCAATAGCAGAATTACCAACATCACCTGCGACGCCTTCAGTCAGGTTAGTGATTTGCCTTCTTTCGGCTAAGTTACCTTCTACTGACAGTAATGGTTTATATAATGGGAGAACTAGTTCTTGACCTGGATGTAAAATATAATATGTACCACTATTATCATCAGCCTGTCTAACTTGGTTTTCACCACGTGGGTTTAAAGTGTTGTTTTTGGGTTTGTGAAAGTGGATGTCGGTATCCACATTCCGGTCCCTATTTGGGACCTTAATAATGATTGAATTGTTACCAGACTTGTGAGAAATTGTACCATTGGAGTCGTCAATAATAATATCATAGTAATTGTCCATATATTGGAACTTTCTTAATGCCATACCGCCTGGTAGCATTGATAATTCAGTTGGATCAAATTTTAGAATTCTAGACATTTTATTAGTACTGATATCAACATCATAAGTATATCTGATACCTGTTAAACCGAAAAAAACACTTTGTAAGAAGCCACCATTTGCTGTTAAGAATGGAAAAGCTGGGTTAGTACCACCGTTAGTAGCAAAATTATCATTTGATTGTTCACTGAACTGAGCAAATGGCATTCTCATGTAGGGAAGCACAGATTTGTATAAGTATGACTGAGAAGATGAACCACAGTTCAATAAACTTTGAGCAGCTGCAACAAAAACAGGATATGTCATAGCTGGTCCAGAGGCAGCTTGTTTACCGGAATAGTAATATAAATCTCTAATAGCATAAGCAGCGTTAATTGGATCTTTGATCATGTTTAACGGGTAAACCATCAATGTTACATCTGCCTGCTTAATTTCAACACTACTATTCATACCGCTATACTCTAAAGTTATATTTGATTCTGCTCTTGGAATCAGAATCTTGTTAGAAATTTCCATCCACTTGGAGTCTATAGAAACATTTAAATGATTTCCAATATCAGTTGCCCATTTTAGTAATGTTTTGATACCAGCATTTGTAAAAGCACCATTATCAATATTATTGGCATATTCATCTGGATCAGTTAAATTATGAGTTTCGTAGTAACCAGTATTTTTGTTCAATTTGACATAACTTGTTAAGAAGTCTGCAGCATCTTTAACAATTGGCCAGGTTGTATATCTCAAGTAATCATCATTCAACTCGGAAGTAGCACCGCTTAAGAAGATAGATAATGTCGAGAAAGCAATATCGACATTTAAATGATATTCATAATCAACACAAGGACCAGTAGAAGTACAATTTGAGAAACCGCCTGAAGTCCATGGGTAAGCAGCGCCTGAATAACCATATTGTTTAGCATTTAGTAAAGCTTGGTGATGAGTCGCATTTCTGAAACCATTCACATTCTTAGCATGTGTTGGAGCAAAAGGTAATAAGGCTGGTACCATCCACATATCAGCATCCCAGAAGACCAACCCCCCATAAGAATCGGCTGATAAACCAGAAACGGGTAGTAACAAACCTCTTTCAACTGTGACATTATTTACTCTTGTATTGGCCAATAAGTGGTATAGGGAAGATCTAGCGGTTAGTTCTAATAGGGAATCGGATGGTATTTCAATTTTAGAACCGTTATAAGTCCTTACCCAAGCTAACTTATGAGTCAACAATAAATAATCGTAGTTACCCTTATAATCAAGAGCATACGAAGTAGCTTTTTTTAAATTACCTGTTTCAGATAGACTGTATGAGGAAGACATAACACCAACATATTTTCTAATAACAACCTTCGGGGTATTCTTAGTTAAAGAAATTTTAGCAATTTGGGATACATAACCATTATTATAAGATGTTGTACCATTAACAAATGATCCTATATCGCTCGTAGAAGAATTTGAAGACAATAAATTTACCTCAGCAGTTGAGAAAAGTGCAGCATTAGAATACGGAACGTTATCTGGTTCAACTTCCATAAAAATACCTTTAGTTTTATCATCATAACCTAGGCTTTTCAAGTAGGTTCTATGAGATGTATTAAAATTTAAAATATCATGAATATCAATCTCAACATCAGTAAAGTCTTCTGGTAAATTTTGAATATTAAGAGAAATTTCTAGACTAACAACACCCACGGGATAATTATCTCTATGAGCAAAAACGTTAGAATGGACATGAAATTGACCATTTAACCAATCCATTTCTGTAGAAACAATACCATTTGCCATTGATAAATTTTGAGAATAATTTGTAACTTGATCGGCAGTTACATTTAATGTATTAAACCACTTTGAAGAATTTGCAACAAAAAACTGTAAATCTGTCCATTCTGGAATAGAAGAAATAATATTTGGATAACCAATATCGTCAATTTCTGGATAATTAGTATTCGTTAAATGTTCTTCTAAAGCGTAAAAATCTGAAACAAAGGAACCAGCATATCTTCTATTCCTTTCTGGCCAACCTTGATTTAATGATCCACTTATATTAGTGAATAAATTTATATTATCTAAAGCATAACCTAAACCAATATTTGGAATCCTTGAACCAATATAACCGTTTGCAACATATGGTTGTCTACTATAAACATGATCAGAGAAGAAATCGGTACCTAATGTCATACTAACTGTATCATAATAACTATTATTGAAATCTGATAATAATTCATAAAATTGTTTGGATGCAACTCTAGCATTAGTATCGTATCTTAATTCATGATCGGTTGTTTCTTGAATTATACCAATTCTTGGTTGACGCACAGAGTTACAACTTGAGTTCTTTTTGTCATTAGTAGTTGGGAAAGCGTAAATTAAATCTGTTGTAGTTAATATAACGCCAAATAAGATAATGAAAGGTATCATTCCAACTGAAATAAACAGAATAACTTTTAATTTTTTTGTCCTTTTTTGAATATTGTTTAAATTAGAATTACTACTATCGTTAATTAACTGTATGTAATTTGATTTAGAAGAAAACCAATTTAAAAGGTTACTAACCATTTTTGAAAGAGTATTCGTTATGAAACCAGATAAAAAAAGAATATAACTTTAAAGAAAACAATATAATAAAATAGTTTCTGTTTAAAGTGTTTTAGAAAAATGGGTACTAGCATTTAAGATTATAGCTTTAATGGCCTACAAGCCTATTACTAAAACAATACCCTGGATTAAATTCAACTAACCATACTAGGAATGTCAGATTATTTAGTAAATTAAACCTTCCTACTGTAAGTTTACTGAAGATATTTTTTTCAGTAAATCGTGTGTATTAGAAATTAATCAACTAAAAAAGTGAGGTGTATATTCTTATTCCTTTAAAAATTAACACTGTAATACCTTGGAGATTACTATTAGAAGATTCAGTACCGAAATGAGCCTAATCAACAAATTTTACCCGTAATTTACCTTAAAATGACAACACATGACTGTAAGTAACGCTTCAATTCTGACCGCCCCTTATTTACAAACATCTTTTTTTGTCATAAAATTTCCGATTTCGATGTACAAACTGGACTTTCAGCTGTCACTCTCACAGACATATTTGCAGCACAAGTAACAATTTATCACAAAGCTAGAACCATTTATTGCCAGAAACAGGGCTAAATAACGATCAAGATTAGGCTAGTGCACATATTATCTTTCCTTTTGGAACAGTGTGAGCTGGCGTCTGTTTATGGCCCAAACGAATAATGATATCCTTTTGGAACCGATCTTATATTGTCAATGGGATATTTATATTCCGATTAAACTAAGCTTATTTTTAAACACAAAGTCTAGATTTTGTTAAGTTAGTTACACTTTTTAGATTGATTCATTGTATTCCCACCTACACATAGAACATTATAATCTGAAAAAAAATTTTTTTGAAGTATTCTTGATTACATATACAATTAATTATTCGACAATCAGTAGTATTTCCTATAGTAATACCGTGTCTTGCTTGAACTTATACGAAGTACCCTGGCTTTAAATAAATTTTTTTTGTGAACTAATTACTAACCAGCACTCTTACAGCATAGCGTATCAACATATAATTCAAGTTTGGTAGCTTCAAGTAAGTCAGTTATTGTCATAATTTCATTGAAATCATCACAATGCTTGCTGTATTCACTGTGACATTGACATATTCATGTTTTATCTACATCGTCTACATTTATAGGGTAACTTTCCATATTGCGCGAGAGCCGTTGAACATTAAGCACAGTACTGAAATATTTATTTGCCATAAAAGTACTGTAGAAAGGTTTTCAATTATGGACATGTAAATACAAAATAACCTTACGAAATACATCATTTCATAGCTTGGAACAGAACATATTATATAGCTGAATGTCTGAGTCTACAGAAATGTCCCAAACACCTGGACTAAGTCAATCTAATACACCTGCAATTAATAGCACGAACGATAAAGATAAACTACCAAACTATAAAAGAATATCAGATGATGATTTATATAGACATTCATCACAATATCGAATGTGGTCATATACAGTAGACAACTTAAGACAAAAAAGAGAACAAGTCAATAAAAAGGCTTCTGAAATAATTAAACAAAATTTGGAAGCATTCATTGGGTCTTCGAGTGATGGGATGGAAACTGAAGAATTAGAAACATTGAAAGTTAAAGCATATCCCCTAACAATGGAGGAGGAACTTAAATTAATTAATTTCTACTCAAAGAAGGTTCAGGTTATAGCTCAACATTTAAATCTGCCCACTGAAGTTATTGCAACCTCGATAACTTTTTTTAGAAGATTCTTCTTAGAAAATTCTGTTATGCAATTCGATCCAAAAAATCTAGTCCATACCACAATCTTTTTAGCTTGTAAATCTGAGAACTATTTCCTAAGTGTAGACTCATTTGCAAAAAAGGCCAAATCTAATAGAGATGCTATTCTGAATAATGAATTCAAACTTTTAGAAAGTCTAAAATTCTCTTTATTAAATCACCATCCATACAAACCATTACACGGTTTCTTCCTAGATATACAAACTATTCTATATGGTAAAGTTGATTTGAACTATATGGGCCAAATATATGACCGTTGTAAAAAAAGAATCACAGATGCATTATTAACTGATATTGTGTATTTATTCACACCTCCTCAGATTACATTGGCAATCTTCTTTATGGAAGATGAACAATTAATAGGCAGATATCTCCAGATGAAATTTGGTAAAGATGATATCACTGATGACATAAAGGAGGAACAGGTAGAAAAAACTGAGGTTAAAATTAAAGAAGGTGAAGAAGAAGCTATTGAAAGTAAAGAAAATTCTTCAGAATCTGTCGAACTTGAGAAATTATTATCTGTTATTAAAGAGTGTAAGGAGATGATAGAAACTGCAGAAACTGTGAAAACAGAAGATGCCAAGAGGATTGCGGCAAAGAATTATTATTGCCAAAATCCGAGTATACTACTTCAAAAGTTAAAGAGAAAACATACCGCTAATGAAAATAATGAGTATGAATCCCCAAGCAAGAAACAAAAAGTGGAAGAACTTTAGAAAAATAGTTTAGGCATATTTATTTCCTATATGATATATATTATTTACATAGTCATTTATATTAATCGCATCATGACGTTAAAAATATACACGCACTTAACTATTACGCTAGCGCAACTTTCCATTATTCATTTTACTACTATCATTTATGCATTAATTAAAGTGGGTATTTTTGGTTTAGCTCCACCAATGTCCTTACGTTCGTCACTATCTGGACCATCGACAACCTTATTGGTCGAGCTTTTCACTTTATTGATTGGTTCACCTTTACAGACCTTCTCAATTTCTTTGGCATCTAGTGTTTCATATTCTATCAGACCCTCTGCTAATCTATGTAATTCAGCACTTTTTTTATTCAATAAACTTCTACTTCTATCTTCAGATTCCTTTAAAACCTCAATAATTTCATTATCTGCTATGTTTCTGATCTTACCAGACCAACTATCCCAGTTATCAGATAGATTAACTGGACCAACAGATTCACTCATACCGTATTGTGTAATCATAGCTCTCGCAGTTGCAGTTGCACTTTGTAAATCTGAACCACAACCACTTGTCGTATTTTCTTTACCATATATGATTTCTTCTGCAATCTTACCACCCATACAAACATCTAAACGTGCTAGACACTCTTTCTTGGTAGTATCAATTTTATCCATTTCTGGTAATTGGAAGGTAATACCTAAGGCCCTACCTCTTGGTAAAATTGTAGCTTTGTACAATGGTGTTGCACCATTAGTATACATTGCCATTATAGCATGACCTGCTTCATGGAATGCTGTTGCTCTTCTGGCAGCTTCAGTTAAAACCATAGTTTTTCTTTCAGCACCCATTAAAATTTTATCCTTAGCCCATTCTAAATGTGTCATATCAACTGCAACAGCATTTTTTTGACAAGCATAAACGGCAGCTTGATTAATTAAATTGGCAAGTTCTGCACCTGATAAACCTGGAGTACCACGAGCAATAAGTGTTGGATCAACATCATTTGCTAAAGTAATTTTTTCCATGTGATGTTTTAAAATTGCAGAACGACCACGAACATCAGGTAAATCAACATTAACAACTTTATCAAATCTACCTGGTCTTGTTAAAGCTTTGTCTAAGGATTCAGGGAAGTTTGTTGCACCAATAATGATAATACCTGAAGTTTGTGAAAAACCATCTAATTCAACTAACAATTGATTCAAAGTTTGCTTTGCATAGGCTTGATCCTTTGGATTACGTTTACCACCAATAGCATCTAATTCATCGATGAATACAATTGCTGGAGCTCTTGATCTGGCTTGAGAGAATAGATCTCTAATACGTTTAGCACCGACACCTACATAAACTTCATCAAATTCTGAACCTGACATGAAAAAGAAATCAACACCTGCTTCACCAGCTGTTGCTCTTGCTAATAAAGTTTTACCTGTACCAGGTGGACCTGTTAACAAGACACCCTTTGGTAAATTACCACCTAAAGCTTCATATTTAGTTGGATCTTTTAAGAAATCAACAATTTCTTCTAATTCCGCACGAGCTTCATCGCATCCTTTAACGTCTTCAAATTTAACATTTGTCTTTGCAACATCAACAGATTTATCAGCAACATCTGAATTTTTCAATAAAGTTGTATTTTCTGTAATATATTTAAATGTTTCAGATAAACCATAAGTTACTAAACCGAAGAAAATAATCCATTTTAACCATCTTGAAATTATTGTAAAAGTTGATTCTGATACAATAACGTGTAATGGTTCCTTTTTTGAACCATAAAATGGGTTATATAATGATGGAGTTGGATTTGTATGATAATTTGGATTATTTGTATTTGATGATGTTAAAGATGGATTAACTGCACCTGCAGAACTTGCAGTTAACAATGTTTGTCTAACAACATCAGCTTCTGAATGTCTACCTACTCTTTGTAATGCTTCCATATATAATTCCGTACATTCAGGTGATGATGCAATACCAGGTGTTTCAAATCTTGAGACCACATATTGTGGATAATTTGATTTTAATAAAAGTTTATAAAAAGTTGCTTGTGAACCTGCACTTGTAATATCTCTATTAGCTTCTTGTTCTTGTTTTGCTAACAATGCATGATTTACAGGTTCATTGATTATAGGTTTATTATTAATTTCTTTAGCATTATCAATTTTTTCATTTTTTGAACTATTTTTCTTTAACTTTTCACTTTCATTTTCATTTTCATTCTTATTATTTAAATCATTATCTATAGTTTTTGATTTTTTCGAATAACAACGAATATTATTTAATAATAATGATTGACGAGTTATTAATTTATTAATATTTAAATGGTTAAAATTTGATTTACTTGTGTAATAATTATTATATTTCAATGAAATTGAATGATGTTGTTTATTAAAGTTTTTATTTTTAGTAAATCGATTTATAGATGAACCAATTAAAGGTTTCAAACCAATATTTCTAACTAAAAAATTTGAAGTTTGTAAATTAACTAAAGAATTAGCGATATTAGGAAGACCCATGATATTAAACCTTCCCCCTTAAATTCAATCCAATCAAACAAAAACAAACGAGGATATTATAATGTGTAAAAAAATGCAAACAATGTAAAAGTTCTAAAATGTTATATAAAACACAATGCGCACGTTCCTTTATTTTAGTTCGAGTGGTAATAAAAATGTTATGAAAACAGATAAGTTGAATATCACTTATATAACTGATACACAACTATACTTCCCACAGATAAACTACTACTTTTAAAAAAAACACCGTTATGTGGCAAATCAGTTTCCTTTACACACACACACACACACTTTAATTAATTTACCCACCTTGAAACTTATCTCTATATATATCCGATATTAATTCCCATCTATCAGTTAGTCCCAATATGTGTGCAATTTAAGCGAACAGCCATTTGTAAAAAAAATGAAAATAGCGCGTGTTACCCGACTGAACATTTTGAGCAAACTACATTCGGGTGAACGGAAGCAGGAGGGTAACCTTAGTAAAATATACACATATATAACGGTTGTGAAGTTCACAGAGGCTATTGCGAGTATCTGTGATTCTGCATGCAGGTACAGTGTGAATCGTTGGTTTTATGTACAATAGTATGTATATATGTTACAACATCGCATCTACATATAACATATAGCATATAATGTCGGTTGAGCATCGGGGTTACCCTCTCTGTCCCGTCTTCAGTTTTTGCCGTTTGTAACGATTTGTGATATTTTCAAAGTTTTGTTTTTGTTTTTGACCAGGCAGGTAAGTTTGATTTGATCGATCGATTCCTGGTTAATCGAACCAAATGGACCTTGATTTAAAGATTGAGTAAGAGATCAAGCTCAAATTTAAGATAAAGGAGAGGTATCGAGGTTGATTTTGACGGCGTTGACTTGTATTTTACTTTTCAAGTTTTCCCCCCTATTTGATACGTTACACGTTACATTAATTTTTTCTTTTAGTATAAAATCATGAGTAACAATAATGATGGTGAGGTCTTCGTCTCTGATGAACTTAGACAACAAGTTTTCTCAAAATTATCAGCAAAATTAGAAAATCGTGTTTGTTTCGATTGTGGTAACAAGAATCCAACTTGGACATCCGTTCCATTTGGTGTTTTATTATGTATTCAATGTTCTGCGGTTCATAGAAATTTAGGTGTGCACATTACTTTTGTTAAATCATCAACACTAGATAAATGGACAATAAATAATTTAAGAAGATTTAAATTAGGTGGTAATCATAAAGCAAAAGATTTCTTTTTAAAAAATAATGGTAAACAGTTTTTGAATACATCAAATGTTAATGCAGAAACAAAATATACAAGTAATGTTGCAAAACGTTATAAAGATTATTTAGATAAAAAAGTTCAAAAAGATGCAGAATTATATCCATCTGAATTAGTTCTAACAGATTTTGATGAAACTTTAAATGAATCTACCTCTGAATTATCTTCATTAAATGGTAATTCAACTGACAACAGTGTAGATGATTTCTTTTCAAATTGGCAAAAACCAAAAAATGCATCAAACACTCCAAGTAAAATAGGTTCACCTAAAATTCTAACTCCATCTAATACAGGTAATAATATCAATAACAATACCATAACCAAAAAGACTACCACCACTACTACCACCAATACAGCTAACTCCACAACAAGATCATCATCGATTTTATCTTCTGGTAGAAAGAAATCAAGCATTTTAGGTAATTCAGGAGCAACAAAGAAACATTCCATTTTATCTTCTTCAAGAAAACCAACACGAATCTCAGCAAAGAAAGTCGATAAAGCGGATGCTGAAGATTTATTTGATCAATTTGAAAAGGATGCAGAAATTGAAAAAGAAGAACAACAAACTAAGCAATTCTCTTCTAAACCAACAAATTCATCTCTATCATCTAATAGATACGAATCCAGCCAATTCAATGACAATTTAGGTAAAGAAAGTTTTGGTAGTAATAAAAATGATGATTTCTTAGATGAAAGTGATGCTGATGATGAATACAAAGCCACAGTAACTGTTGAAGAAGTTCAACCAAAATTTGCTAAATTAGGTTTTGGTATGGTTACAAATGATGCTGATCAATTGGCAACTGAACAAAAGGAAGCCAAAAGAGCAGCATCTGGTCCAAAATACTCTGGTAAAATTGCTGCAAAATATGGTGGCCAAAAGGCTATTTCATCTGATCAATTATTTGGTCGTGGTACATATGATGAAGATGCTGCTCAAGAGGCAAAACAAAAACTAAAATCTTATGATAATGCAACTTCAATTTCTTCCAGTGCATACTTTGGACAAGACCAAGAAGATGAAGAAGGTGCAGGTAACTCTTTCGGTTCTTCACAACACGGTTATGCTGGTAACCAAGGTAGTAATAACAATGGATTTATTGATTTCAATGTAGGTACTGATGATGAACTACAGGTTTTAAAAGATGCTGTTGAACAAGGTGCTCAAAAATTAGGTAACTACTTAAGGGATTACTTAAGAAACTAATCTCTATATTTTCTGAACGGTAAACGAACTGTATTCTCATATATATTTACACCATTTTAAATGTACGATAGAATATTCAATATGCATTTCACCCATTTTCCATGACTGTTTAAAAAACAGCCAAACAAATCTGTATGTCAAACTATTCTACAAATAATAATGCTCAATTTTCATTATCAATGGTACTATATCAAGTTATTAAATATTTAATGTTCATAGTATTATATAAATATAAATATCAAATTCAATTATAAATCAAAAACTCGTGATCTACGTTTATGGATGTTATTTTGGTAGAAACTCTGAACAATAAATTAAATTTACAATTAAAAAGATAATTTTCCTCTTTGTAAGTCGCAAACCTGAAACACTCATTGTTTAATGATATTACTGATCAAGATCAATAATTGACCTTCAAACAGTTGGAATTACTCATTTAGAATATGCTGTGAAAAACATCCGTGAATAAATTTGACTGAGCACCCATACACAAATAAATATTATGAGGTGTATGGAATGTCAAGATATTTTAAATATTTATTAATTATCTCGATATCGCGAACCGTGAACATTTTAGGCACAGCGATGGGGTGTAGGTCGTCTGTAAACCGACTGGCCCATTATCTTCCCTTTGGGACAGAAACTCTGTCGGGTCAGCTCCCTCTGGACGAGATAGTTAGCCTCCATTCTAGTGCCAGCTCAGATTCTCTGAGCCTCTCCGTGAAGGGAGCACCTATGTGTCTGTGAGAGAATTGGCATTCTTGGTATACTGGTGAGTCTCTAGGCTCTCAATATTGTACACAGAGAGACAGACAGTATTGTAGTAAATCCACTAGTAATACAGTATGTATAATGAAATATAATTATAGACATTGTTAATTACGCTATATTAATAAGTATTCTTAAGAACATATACAACCAAATAAATAGTGATTAAAAAGGTATGCATAATAATAGATAGTAATGTTATGAGATTGACAGGTAATGAACACCGATGATAGAAAGTAGTTTTATGATAGGTATATTAATATAAAATGAAAAAACCCATTAGCAATATAAATCCATTTGATTATAGCCCATTCAATGAATATAGTAAGAGAACAGAAGTGATATGTTAATGGATACGTGAATTTGTAAAATATTAATGAAATTAGTTTATTTTTAGTTAAAACGTTAGTTTTAGATGTTATGAAACTTCGAGTGCGTATAAGGAAATAGATTAAACATGTAAAAAGTACGAATACTATTTAAATTAATGCCAAAGTGTCGAAAAGGTAAAAAATATGTGAGAAGGAATAACCTCATAGTTTATGTAACTACTTTAATAAGCGTTGTGTCTCAACATCAAGTCATCCAGTCTTAAATTTTTGAAACAGAAATACTAACAATTAATTTATGAACATTACACAATGTTTTTGTCACTTAAAATAGATGGCTGCTTCTATATCACATCCAAAGATTGTTAAGAAACACACTAAGAAGTTTAAGCGTCACCACTCTGACCGTTACCACAGAGTCGCTGAAAACTGGAGAAAGCAAAAGGGTATTGACTCCGTTGTTAGAAGAAGATTCAGAGGTAACATCGATGAACCAACTATCGGTTATGGTTCTAACAAGAAGACCAAGTTCTTAACCCCATCTGGTCACAAGGTCTTCTTAGTTGCTAACATCAAGGACTTAGAAACCTTAATGATGCACACTAAGACTTACGCTGCTGAAATTGCTCACAACGTTTCCGCCAAGAACAGAGTTGGTATCTTAGCTAGAGCCAAGGCTTTAGGTCTAAAAGTTACCAACCCAAAGGGTCGTTTAGCTTTAGAAGCTTAAGAGGAATACTTTTATGTGTTTAGTTTTGTAATTCAATAATAAGGAATATCTATCTCTATATGTATCTAATAAAATCTCTTTAATTTAAAGCTTTCATTATATTTTAATTTATTGTCTTTGTTGTTTTTTCTTGTTATTATGTTAAATGATACTTATGATTGTATGTATATTAACTAAAAGGTAAAATTATATATTAATACAAACGGTTGGATTGTTAATAAGTTAAATGTGTAAGGATCTAGAAAAATAATGTTCATCTTCTGTTGTAATAGAAATTTTATTACAATTCTTGTTGTTGATATTTTAATCGATTTTAGGAATAAATGAAAGAATAATATAAGGCCAAATAAAACATACTATTTGCTCTAATCATGTTATAATTAATTATAAAACCAACGAATTAAGAAAGCGACTAAAACAATTATCAATAATGGAGCTAAATTCATCGAACTTTCATGCTTTGGAGTTTCATTTGTTGCTTTATCAGTATTTTCCTTTGATTCAACATCTTCTGTTTTTTCAAGCAGTGCAGGTTTCTCATTAATTTCTTCAGTTGCTTTGGTCTCTGCAGTTGAATCATGTATTTTTGGTTCTTCAACACTTCTTTCTGTTTGACTTTCTTGAACGACATTTCTTGTGGTACTTTGTTCAGATGTTGTTAGATATTTAACTTTAATCTTTTTGGAAACAGCTTGTTTACCATGGTCAGCCTCTAAAGTAGACCAAACTTCTGCTACACTCTTATCATTTAAATCCTCTGGAGCAGGTAATGTTATAACCAAAAATTTATCACGACAGTTATAATTTGGGGCCGGTTCTTCAGCTAAACCAAGGAAAATGACTTGAATCTCAACGGATTCACCTGGAGCTACAACAGCTGCATTAGGTCTAACGCAATAGAATTTTGGGGCTGTAGTTTTAACTTTAAATGCAATGTTATGTTCTGCATTGTTAACAATGGTCATATACTCTGTCGATTGCTCGGTTAAAGGTGCTGTACACAATATTAGATTCAAACTCAACAATAAATTATTTTGAAAAGGATGGAATGGCTAAATGTTAGTAAATAATGCAAAGTCAATAACAAATAATAATGACAACAACATTTAAATGAAATAATTAATTGTCATTTTTTATTACTTCAATACTGAAAAAATTAACATACGTTTATATTCTAAAACATCTGGGATAATTTCAACTAATGACATTTTGTAAAATGAATTTTATTAACTGTATCAATTTTTTCAAGAATTATATGGAATCAATTATGTGTTAAAAAACCTATTAGAAACAAAATGAAAATAACTTGAACAGTTAAAACAGATACTAGATATTTGAACTTAATCACGTAATTAAACTAAAATCAATCTAACTTTTACCACATAACAAGTGATGAAGGCCATCAAGAAATAGCAACATACTTCAAAAACTATTCTGAAAGCATTTACCCAGATCGGGCACTAAAAGCTTTACTGTTAACATTTCACCAAAAACAGAAGACGGATCAACAAAAATAATATCGTGTTACACGGACATACTATTATACGGCATGCTTATATATAGGGATGTATAGATGGTTAAATAGTGTGTATTCTATCGTACTTATTCATTAGAAGTAGTTATATGAATATGTTGCTATACATGGGAGGGAATGGGTCAGCATTTTGGCGTATTAGTTGGATATATATCTAGTAGTCCTCACCCTTGGAGACAATTTCTTTCTTATTTGGATGCAATAGAATGGTATGTTCGTATTGAGCGGTATAGGAACCTGGAATATCAACTAATGGAGGATAATCTTGGACATAACCTTGATGAACTAAATTGTTTAATGCACCGATATGATTTTCTTCACCAAGTCTATCTAAATAACGACGACAGAATGGTAAAGTACCAAAATTCTTATCAATGGTATTCAGTAAATTCTTAGCAACTTCAGTTGTTGGTGGTGGGATATCGACATTATTTCTGGCATAATGAGAACATTCACCTTGAGTTGTAACGTAACCCTTACCAGTGGTACCGAATGTTTCAATAGCAAAATGTTCACCTTCTTCCATCTTAGTAATATCACCATTTTTGACAATTGGAACCGATTTACCGGCATGAATTTTCCATGGACCAATATTATGCCCACACAAGTTTCTACAAGGTTTAACAGCGTATGTTTTACCGTTAATTTCAACTTCATATGATTCCATAACCTCCTGAATAGCTTCACCAATATCAGTAAGTCTTACATCAATACCAGCTTCTTTAATACCAGTATTTGTTGCTTCGCGAACTGCAGTTAATAAATTATCATATTGGGGATCAAAAGACACTGTCCATGCAGAGTCAATAATATTACCATTAACTTGAACACCAAAATCAACTTTCATGACATCTTCATATCTCAAAACAGTCTTATCACCTTTATTTGGTGTGAAATGAGCTGCAATCTCATTAATGGACAAACCAGTTGGGAAACCAATACCTTTACTAGTTGGATCTTCCATTTTGGTTAAATCTTCAGCACCTGTATATTTTCTGGTTGTATTTTCAATAAGATCTGCAATTTCAGTTAATCTCATACCAGGATTAATCTTACCTTCTACATTCTTTCTAACTCTACGATGAATTTCAGCCCCCTTTCTGACTTCGTTCCAATGTTCTTGATTCTCTAGATCTCTCTCCAAATATCTCTTTTCTTCGTCTGTACTACGTGCTAAATTGAAATCTTGAAGATAATCCATCCATTCACCTTCTGGATAGACAGCGTCTGGGAAATAATTCTCAATTTTATTAATATTAGTTCTCTTCTTCTTTTTCTTCTTCTTCTTCTTGTCAGATGACTCCATAGCAATGGGAGCCTCATTCAAATTATTATTAGTTCCTTCATGTTGCACTTCATTATTTTCCAAAACCTTTTTATCGCCAGATGATGTGGCTTTAACTTCAGACATTGCTTTATTTAACTTCAGGGAATTGTTTATCAGATTCACCTATATGAATAATAATTTGGGAAAAGGGTCGATGTAAATTGTATTTAAAATGACTGTAATCTTAAATTTATTTTCATTTTATGCGTAATTTGCATTTCTCAGCATACAGCGTTTGCTTCATTTGTCTTTTGTCTACGGACCGAAAAAAGTTTAAGTACATTATAAAATTGATTGTTTGAATAAATAGTGAACAAGAAACAAGTAAATCAGTAGACCAGGCTTATATTCCAAGTGACACTGTGAACACGTCCATTTATTTACTTTTGATATTAAATAGAAATAAGTTATTGATCGGAGTTTTATCGACTGGTATCTCACTATCTAGAGTAATTATTTATTACATAATAAATCACCAATAATGTTAAGGAGTGTCAATAAAGGGTTGGTTACCATGAGTAAACCAATCATAAAAAATCCTACCAAATTATTATCATACACATCTGTGGTAAGACGAGCACAATCCCCATCTAATGATACCGCACAAGATATTCTAAGATCATTTCCAGGTTCTCAAAGGGGGAGCTCAAAAGCTGGTTTAAATGTTTCTTTTAATGACAGTAGCAAAAATTCCTCAAGTGAAATAAACCAAGATCATGCTAGTATTTTACCTGAACAAATTAGAGAAGAAGCTGCCTCTCTGAAGAACTTCAACATCAAAACTGGTAGAACCGTCGATGTTAATAATTCTGATACCAATAGTGCATGCAGAAGATTGGGTAGCATCGTATTTGCCAACCAGATTGCAATAGATCGTAGAAATCAAAGGTTTCATATGAAACCAGGTAAAAGAGCCGAATTGAAAAGATCACAACGTCATAGAAGAGATTTTATGAAAGGTTTCAAACGTCTAATAGATGTTGTAAAGGATGCAAAGAGAAAAGGTTACTGAACGGCAGGATTACAGTACCATGCCTAAATAGTAAAAAATAATAAGATACATATACATATTCATACATATGTAAATATTAGCATGTAAATACAATAATAGTTTAATCTTACATCCAAAAGGGTAGAGACAAAATTAACCACATTGAAACAAAAGGAGTTCGATATAATCTAGTTTAATTTATATTTATATCATTGAAAATTCTAAACATTGTCACATATATTCGACTTCATTTGACAGTAGAGACTAGTAAGTCAATTTATTTGTTACATTTTTTATATCACTCAGGTAAGGGATGCCACACCCGTTTAGTTGCTATAGATAAACGGACTGTGCGACTGCGGAGTATACGACCTGAAACATGATTATCAATGAGATAATAAATAGTTTAAAGGGGCATCGCAAGTGCAAATCCTATAATAATTGATCTGAGGGGTTCACTAAACACTGTCATTGGCATAGTAATACTCTTATAAATACTTAAATATATAGGAAAGACATACCAATCTATCATTTATTTCATGTTCATTCGTAGCCTTAATAATCATTGTCAATTCTCCCCATATTATTTTTTTTACTATTTATCGATTAGTATCTACGAATATCACTAAAAATCATAATTTATAAAAGGTTACCTTTGTTGAATATTTAAAGTCTTATAATATGGAATCATCCATTGCGTCTACTTCCATTAAACTAATTAGCACTCTGTGCGCAGCTGGTTTATTGACGGTTCCATATTCTTTTAAACCTACCGGTTTAATTGCTGGGATAATTCTCACATCTATAGTAGGGTTATTATCCTTACTTGGTTTAGTGTTACAAGTGCAGGTTATTCGTTATGTGCCTATCCGATATGCTTCTTTCTTTTCTCTGTCACAAATTGCAAACCCAAAATTAGGTATTTTGTTCGATTTTGCTATTGCCTTACGTTCTTTCTGTAGTTGTGTCATATACCTAATTGTAATTGGAGACTTGGTACCTGGAACCAATAATTTTCTCTCTGGCGATAAACCATTATTAGCTAGAAATATACAGCTTACATTAATAACATTCATGATAATAGCACCTTTATGTTTTATTAAAAGAGCAAAAATATTAAGCGATGTCAAAAAGACAACAATACCTCTTATTTTAACCTTTTGCATCTTAGAAATCTTTTATTTAGTGTCACCATCATCTGAAGTTGTGGATTTGAAAGGTGAAGTTTCTATCGGACTTCCTGAACTTGATCACAACGTTTTCATTAGCTTATCAATATTATTATTTGTTTTCAATTGTCATCAAAATATGTTTACTATTATTAATGAACAAGGAACGATAGTTTTGAGAGATGTCAAATATATAGCGGTTCTAACAAATTTACTACAATGCTTAATTACAAACTTAGTTGGAATTGTTGGTTATTTGACATTTGGAGATCAAGTAGCTGGTAATATACTAAAATCATATCCAAATACTGTTGTAATTGAATTATTTAAATTTATTTTCATTATTTCAATGATCCTCAGTTTCCTAGTCCAATGTCATCGTCAAAGAGCGGCAATAGATCGTATATATCACTGGTGTACTGTTTGCTATCTTGATAATAATGGTACTAATCGAAATAATAGTAGAATTAGTGATGCTTCAACAAGAGATATAATAACCGCCGAAACAACACCGTTATTGGTATGCGACGGGTATAGAATTCCAATAGAAGAGTTAATAGAAGAAGGTTCTGCTAAACAACCTGAATGTATACCGTTATCTGATAACCGGTTTAGAATAATCACTTTTGGTGTGGTTATTTGTTCATTCATTATAGCTTTATTTACAACATCATTAGTTGATGTTGTTGCATTTGCTGGAGCAACTGCATCTGTTATGATTTCGTTCATCTTACCAGGATTATATGCATATTATTTACTTGGTAGTGAATATTCTTCAATTTCCAATCGTATGCCATTTACCACAGCATTCTTAAAATACGCAGGGCTACTATTAGCAATATGTGGGATTCTAATAATGATGATATTCCCATTTTTTATATTTTATACAAACTGACAGCAAATAGATTCATTCAAAACATATCTTCCTTTTTATAGTAGTTTCAAGCATATGTCGAGGGTTTTTCTTGAGAAGCTCCATTGTACAGAATATGGCCACCTTCCATAGACGCAAAGCCTGTATACTTTCAAATATATGTATAAGATAGCGATACTAAGTATAACTTTGAAATATCAGTCTCTCAAGCATGTATCGCTATATTTCCGCAAAGATGATCTGACCATGGACACAACCCTGCCTTCAAAATCGTAATGCATATACGAATATCGCACTCCACCGACAGATAATATGCTTTTGAAGCAATAATCAACATAAACATTAGCGATATCTATTAACTAACTGTTGCCAAGAGAACTAACCAGATTAGAATCAGATCGCTCACGTAAAACGGCGTACGTAAAATGAGCCGGAAACGCGTTACTGATGAGATCTGGCTGGATCAATTTATACACAAATCCGGCAAATATTTTTCACGAAAATAACTAAGAAATGAAAAGTCAAACGCCAAATTTATTCATCTTGAAGATGTGGAAGATGTTGGATTATCAAAGCTACTTTCGTACGAGTTGAACTGTTCAGCCCTGATTAAAGACGAGATACTATACTTAATCATTATAGGTTTTTAACAGTTGTTGAAATTAAAAGTATACGGTAATTTTTTTGTTTTTAATGTTATAGATTCAAAAGTTACGATTATAGCTATAGTAGAAACCCTGGTTAATTATTATTAGTTACATTGATCCAATATAACACTAATTTCTTTTAGTCCACTCCTTTTTGTTTAAAATATTGAAGGAATTGCTATTATCCATATATAAATATAAAAAATATTCAACATGTCTTTCGCAGATAATCATTTAAGATCTCGAAGAACAAGATCGAAAGTTAGCCATACTTTCAATCTAAGGAATTTATTTGGTGACCCATTCGCTATCGCAACAATATCAATGGCATGTATTTCATGGGTTATTGCTATCGTTGGTTCCATTGCATCTGCTTCAACTAATGAAACTTTCCCAAGATTTACATGGTGGGGTATAGCGTATCAGTTCCTTTTGTTGATAATATTAACTTTAATTTATTCTTACGATACTGTCGATTATTATAAAAATTTCCTTACAGGTGCTTTCGCTGTATCATTTGTGTATAATACAAATAGTGCAACAAATTTAGTTTATGCTGATGGTTCCAAAAAAGCTGCTGCATCTGCAGGTGTGATCCTATTATCAGTAATTAACTTGATTTGGATCTTTTATTTTGGTGGTGATAATGCATCCCCAACTAATAGATGGATTGATTCATTTTCATTAAAAGGTATTAAACCATCCGCTTATGAAAGTACATTGTTAAGAACTCGTCGTCGTATGAGTAAGAATCCAGCACAGAATAGAAATACTGCTAGATTTATGCCATCTAGTCCTGCGTTCAATGAAATGAAACATGAAAATTATGTTACTTCAAATGCATTAACTGGGTTCGAACATGCTGATCCATCTTTTAGTCAAATTCCTCCTTCACATAGTAATGTAGATGTCAATACAGGTAATAGCGATCAACCAGTTTTATCTACTGGTTCAAATAATAATACTGAGAATACTTTCTTATCTGCCACTTCTAATGGCGCGGCATCAGAAACAACTATGGGTGATACATTAGGTTTATACAGTGATATCGGTGATGATAATTTTAAATATACTGCTAAAACGCTTTATTCATACCATGCTGATGATGCAGATCAATACGAAATATCGTTTGAAGAAGGTGAAATATTAAAAGTTAGTGATATTGAAGGTAGATGGTGGAAAGCAAGAAGAGCTAATGGTGAGACTGGTATCATCCCAAGTAATTACGTTCAATTAATTGATGATTCAAGTTATTAAGAAGAAGCAAACTACCGAAATAAAAAGGCAACTAGAAAATGACAACAGATTACAGGTATACCTAATAGAACTATCTTAAAGTTCTTTGTATCTATTTATAAAGAATCTATGTAAAAATTCATGAAAATAGATTAACTTACAGTTGAATAATTTTTATTTTATATTAGGACTAAATAAAATTAAAGAGTTTTTAAATACATTATTAATATATAAAGTTCTTAAACAACAACACCGGAGTTGGAGGCAACTCTTGGCCATAAATCGGCACATTCCTTACCGACTGGACCAGTGATGGCAGAACCCTTCATTTCACCCTTTGGGTTGGCAATAACACCAGCATTATCTTCGAAATATAAGTAAACACCGTCCTTTCTTCTCCAGGACTTAGCTTGACGAACAACGATAGCTGGCATAACCTTCTTTCTTAACTCTGGCTTACCCTTCTTAACAGTAGCCATAACCATATCACCTAAAGAGGCAGCTGGTAATCTGTTTAATCTAGAACCAGAACCTTTGACAGCGATGATGTATAAGTTTCTGGCACCACTGTTATCAGCACAGTTCATGATGGCACCGACTGGTAAACCTAACTGTTTAAAAAAATATTTATGAATCATTCCATTCATATTATTAATTGTTAGTAATTATTATTCAACACATTAAATCCAATTTACTGTTCTACTCGAAATGATTTAATATCTTTCCTCTAATATAAATTATATGAAGTATTATCGACGATACCATCGATCAAAAATTTACGACCTAGTTTACAACAGGGAACAACTTGTTTCTTATTATTTCATTGGTTGGATCATTTAAGTTTTTTTAAAATCTTATAATCCGGTGGATATCTTTACTTGAAAACAATTATCTATTCGTTGTGACATATTATCTAATTGACTTGGATATATTGAACATCGGCACAATATATATATGACTTCAATAATTTAATTTCAATATAGAGCTTACTTGGAATATAGATTAACATATAATTTATCTTTGGATATAATAAAATTCATTTCTTTCAAAATACAATATCTTATTTTAAAATTAACATACAGAAATTCTGAATTTTGTACCTTGAGCACCGTTACCTGACATTATTACTATGTTACTTTGGAGTGTTCTGCTAAACTATCTTAATATTAATTGTTGTGGTTTAATCAATTTTATCACTATATACCTATTAATGTTCCACATACAGAGAGTACTTGGTAATGCTATTGAACTTTCCTTGCAAAATTCCACACAATGATCAGGCGAAAAATTGTAATTCTCAAGAGACGCATAATTATTGGACTCGCTTAGTATCCATCATCCGCAATGTACGGGTGTTTAAATGTACTAAATATCGTGTTTGGGTGTAGTCGTCTGATAAATTTGAAATATTTCTAACTTCTTATGTTTCCAGAAAGCAAGGTGGTATAGTTAGTTTGGATATGCTATTTTTGATATATCGTATTCTGGATCCGTAACGAATATGTAAGATTAGCTAAGATTAACAAGTGCAGTAGTTCACCACAGGTATTTTGTTGATCCATTTTTATAAGCAGATATGTCTGTTTCAAAAGAAGATGTGGCACATAGGCGAGAGAATAATGATGAATTCAGTAATAATGAGGAAATAGCGCCAAAAAGACCAAGATTAAGTTCACAGAATAGTCACAGTAGTGCTAAAAATTTAGCTATAGGCCAGGATATAGATTCTTTACACTCTGAAAGTTTAAATCAAGAACAAATAGCTAGTGTGGATGAACAGTCTAGTCAACTTACCACTGACTACAGTGAAAATAATGGTGTCCAGAATGTTAACAATCAGAATGAGGAAGATTCGGATTCATCTATTGAGGTTTTAGATCAAAGAGCTATTGATGATTCAGAGGGTGATTTTAACTTGAACAATGCCTTTTCTGGAAATGCATCAAACCATATAAGGGATGATGAATCAATCGATTCACCAGAACAAGATAACAGTGAAGAAAGTTCAGATCAAATTCAAAATGAAGAAATCACAAACTTAAATACACAAAATAATGACAATGCAGTAAATGATTCAAATATTCAAGTGAATGGAGGGTCAGAACAAAATGATGAAAACAGCAGTAGTTCCACGAACATAGAGAACGAAGCCATCGAACTATCATCATCGCAAGTAATTTCTCCACCGACAATTGATTTAGAAGCTACCGAACAACGTGTCGTAGAAATTCCTGATGAACAATTAGAGAAAGATATCGAGACTAAACCGGCCAGCGAGTATAAAGCTGCTAGGAACTATCAATGCCCTATTTGTTTCGATGCCCCAGATACTGCTTTAATTACTGCTTGTGGGCATGTATTTTGTTGTGACTGCCTATTTCATATGGTAAATAGTTCCAGAACAAATAGAGGTAGTGGCCATTGTGCACTGTGTAGAACTAATGTGAGATTTAGGGACGTAAGATTAGTAATTTTAAGAAAAAAAAGAATTAGAAGAGAAAGCTGAAATAGTTCCATCAACATTTATCTACTTTAATGTTTAATGGTTGTCCATGAAAAAATCGGACGTTTTTTCCCCAACACAACTTATTATTAACGTCAAAGGAAAGTGTCAGATCACAAACTACTTTAGCTTGAGATAATCACAGCACATTAATGAATCTAACATGATTTACCACCAGGAGTAGGTTAATTATATTATTGATAACATAACGTTTCAGATTTCGGACTGTATATTCAAAATAACAAAAACTGTGACATCCCAATTTCTGATTAGAGGATACCCACCAGAACAAAATAACGTTGAAATTGTTAAAGAAGATAATATGAGTATACCATCTAATAGTTCAGATAGGGATACTAATTTTAAAAAAAAAAATAGTGAACACGGTAGAATTCGAAGAAAACGTAGAAGAAAGAAGACTCCCGTATGGTGCTTTCGATGTAAACTGAGGAGAGGTAGGAAAAAACCGGATCTTGTGACAGATCTTCCTCCTTCAAGGTACGTTCCAGTTAGATATGGTCTTTTCAAGAAATTTAAAGATATCAGGTCCGAATTTTGTCCTTATAGGAATATCAAACATCAGATTATGGTGAAACCTAACTTGAAATGTTCCTGCCAACATCGCTCACTGTGTCCTACTACACTATGTTTCGTTACCTATAATAATCATATGGTGGTTAAAAACTTTGAGAAGTTATGCACAATATCTACAGCACAACGGACACTTACTTAATTATCCTAAGTCAACCCAATATTATTTAAACCACCCTCATATATATATATGTATATAAAATCCTTGCTCAGGGCCCAGACTTATTTTTTAAAAAAATACAACTTTTATTGTAAGATCGCTTTTACATTTACAAACAAGACTACCAAATCATCATAGTTTTAGGTGAATGTTATTACTTGTCATCCCATTCCTTAGTCTCTCGAAATCCCTGTGCTTATGACTTAAGCATTCTTTTTCTTAAACACGGATAGTCTTTTTTTCTAAGAAAATTAATTTGACTATGGGGTCTTCTTCGGCATGTAAATCACGGAATAATTGAACTTGGCGCGCCAATATATCACGTGATATATTTTGGAAAATTTTTTGGAAGGAAATCAGTTAATCATGTTAGGACGGACAATTGAATGTTAATCCTAAGCGATGTGTTTGCGTTACCGGTTGTAATACAGCCAGTAGAAATGGATAATATTGACAGATTTGAGAGACCTTTTGCAGCAATTTAGACTTATTATATGATTAGATATACTAATTATCTACATTTCATTATCTAATAAGACACGACCATAGTAAATTAGTTAGATCCCATATTTAAGGCATTCTAGCATCACTACGTCGATAGCTTTTTACACAAGAGTAGTAATTAACACATTTGATTGATATATTCCATATATTGATATTTAGACTATAATAAAGATAATAAGAGAAAGAACCCATTAATTGTAAGATACCGCCATTAGATTTCCTTAGAAAATCTTCCTTTTTTTTTTAAGAAGTAATATATTATTATTGCATTACAAAAATATATTACTTTAAAAGAAGATATTATAATGAGTAAAAAGCTTACATCCATGCTATCTCAGATAGATACATCATATGCTGCAGATACTTCAAAAGACTCTCAGTATAGTGCGCTCAGTATAGATTCTCCTAGAATTTTTCCTATATATATTTGTATCAATGAATACTCCAGAAGAATGGAAGATGAATTGGATATGAAACCAGGGGATAAAATTCAAGTGATTACAGATGACAAAGAATATAATGATGGTTGGTTTTTTGGTTTAAATCTAAGAACCAAAGAAGAAGGTCTATATCCAGTAGTTTTTACGCAAGAAATTAGCACAGAAAGAAAACCAACTTTAATGAGAGCAAAATCTCTTAAAAGAATAAATAGTTCTTCTGGCATATCAGATAGTAACAACTCACTTCCTTATTCTGTAGCAGATTCGTCAAGTGAATTATTAACTCCACAATTACTAGAGGCAACAGCTCCGGTTGCAATGATTAATCAAAGTTCTGTCGATAGACATATTTCGGTGAAATCTACTATGAGTGATATTGATAAAGCTTTGCAAGATTTTCAATTTAATGAAGATGCTCAATCTGCTAAAATGCCATCCTCAGACAAAGAAATGTCAAATCATAGTATCGCAGAAGAAACAATATTATCAAACACTACAGATTTAAATGTCATAGAGGGCCCACCTAAGACAAAAACAGACATACCAAATAAGTCTCTCTTAGCTTCATCATCTTTAGATGATGTGAATGATATTGAAAATTTGGATATATTAAACGCAGTAAATTGGACACCTGAAGAAGTTACAGAGTATTTCATTAAATGTGGGTTCGACGTTCAGTCAGCCTCAAGATTTAGGCAACATAAGATTTCAGGTAAAATCTTATTTGAATTAGAATTGACACATCTGAAAGAATTGGATGTTAATTCCTTCGGTACTAGATTTGAAATGTTCAAAGAAATTGCAGCTCTAAAAGAGGCCGTCGAAATGGCCGCCTTAGGTTCAAAAAGAAATAAAAGAGAACTCATGCCTGCTGCTCAAGTCGTCCAACCAGATGTTAAAGGTCACTCAAGAAAGGCATCACAATCTCTTGAAGATCTGCCATTGAGAAATAACTCGGTAAGAACACCAAAACATAGACCAACTTCATTATTGATAAATGGTAAACCAATGAAGGATGGTAATCGTCAGATAATCATGGAACAACCATCAATGGATACAAACGTAACGGATCCTGCTACTTTTGCATCTCCAAGAAGGGCACCAAAACCACCTTCGTACCCTAGCCCTGCTCAACCACCAAAATCTCCAATGGTGGCAGCATTCCATACGCCGGCCGGTACCAAATATTCACCAGGTATATATCAGGCGACAAAGAGTAACGACTCTGGCGAACTTATGGTCGGAACCCCAAGTTCACGAATCTCACAAACCAGGAATGCTAAATCTGCCATATTTTCACCGTCAATTTCTTCATTGATTCATGAGCAGGGTAAACTAACTAATGCAAATCGTTCTTCAGTTATTTATTCACCACCTGGGGATACGGTCGAATCATCAAAGAAATCGTTGGATAGATCATACAGCCATTTGGCACCAAACGATATAATGAGGAAGGAGGAGGACAGTGCGAGTGAAGAATCTGAAAGTGAAGATACTAATTCAAGTGATAGACCAACATCAAGTATTTATGCTACCACCTCAGAACATGAATTTTCTTCTTCTGAAGAAGTTAATGAAGAAAAAACTGTAGATGGAGTAATCAAAGACTCTAAGAAACTAAAAAGAAATTCATCGGTATTATCTTATTTTACTTCTAAAAAGGTTAGCGGAATTGAAAGGTCATTATCTGTTAACAATGGTTTAAGCAGAAGTAGTTCGATGAAATTGAAGAAAAAGAGTTCTTTTGCAACAAGTCCATTTAGACAACAATTTACCGACAATGCAGAACGTGAAACACCGAAATCTAATAAGATCTTAAGAGAAGACGTCCCGTCACCATTAGGTAAAATGCAGATTAAGAAAAAGACACCAAAAACTGATGAAAGAAGATCTGTTAGTGCAAAGGAAACCCATCCAAGTGATGCTGCAAAAGCAATCCTAGAAGGTGATAAAAATAAAAGATCTGTCAGTGAAGCTGTGAAAACTAAAAAGCTTCGTGCCATAAAGACCAGAGCACCTTTAAAGAAGCTGAAAACATCCGCTTTTATGGAAGGTATGAGAAACATTAGTGTCAGGCAAGCAATGAAAACTGCAGATTATTCGGGTTGGATGAGTAAGAAGGGTAGCGGTGCAATGAGTACCTGGAAGACAAGATTCTTCACACTTCATGGTACAAGATTATCATATTTTGGGAATACTACTGACACCAGAGAAAGAGGTTTGATTGATATAACTGCTCATCGTGTTGTTCCTGCAAAGGAAGATGATATGTTAGTTTCGTTATATGCAGCCAGTACTGGTAAGGGTAGATACTGTTTCAAATTGGTTCCACCATTACCAGGTTCCAAAAAGGGACTGACTTTTACCCAACCTCGTGTTCATTACTTTGCGGTTGATACAAAAGAAGAGATGAGGGGCTGGATGGCTACTTTGATTAAAACAACTATTGACATAGATACTACTGTACCAGTAATCAGTTCGTATACAACACCTACAGTCTCATTGAAGAAAGCTAAGTCTATGTTAGCAGATGCTCGTGAAGAGACAAGAAAGAGAGAAGAGGAAAGACTATTAAATGAAGAAGAAAACGAAGGTGAAGTATTATGGGATGCACAACAGAAACCCTCATCTCTGAAAAAGAGTAAAGAAAATAAAGAAGTTGATGAAAATAGTACCGCTGGGGTTGAAAACAGTTCCTCTAATAATTCGAATACTGTAAGCACGAGTAATATCACAGTTGGCTCGAAAGGATTCGCTAGTCCATATTTATTGGCTTCTGGTATACTTTCTCCTAACTTAGGACATAGCCCAGGATTCAGAAAGACAGAAACTAAGGACAAGAAGGAAACCGAACATGTTGGTTCAGGTAATACCAAAATTAGCGGTGAGCAATTCTAAAATTTCTCATTACTCAAACTTTGTAAATACCTTAACAAAATAGGACAGGTTCTCTTTAATAATATTATTTTAAAACTGGAAGTAGTAACTGAAAGTTTTATATTTCTATACCTATATATATGTACATATGTATCCCAAGCTATATAGGATACTGCTTCGTATATATAAAATTGTAATTATATTAAAATCGATAATTCATACAGTTTGAAGATATCCCATCGATTTTATGACAATTTCTGTCATGTCGGAGCGTTCAAAATCAAATTTTTCCATCTTTGAAAAATCTGGTATAAGCGACACGTTAATCTTTTTTTTTGTATTAGTTGTGCGGGATTTTCTGAGAAGAAATGAAATGTGATCCTCCTCATACATTAAAATTCGCATTTAGAAAGGTAATATAATAAGAACTAAGTGAAAAAATGAACACTTTTCAAATTTCTTCTATTATAAGCAACTTTTGATATATTGTATAGTTTAGTATTTCAATTACTCATTTCTACATAAGTTGAACAATTCCATAATCCCATTCCATTGATAAACATTTCCCTGTTCAAGATATCTGTTTAAAGAAAATACTAGACGTATTTTACATATAAGGTTTGGGGATTTGTACCTTATTATAAGCGTATCTAAATTTGTTAGTGTCAAAAGTTTCAACTATATAACATCAAAAAATAGAGTTTAAAACTAAAAATTCTTTTCTATTTTATCATCGTTTTTTTGCTTTGATTTGTACTATCATCACGTTGTTCCCATATAGTAATCAAGATGTTTGTCTTACAGGTTAGATTAAGAACCATATCGACGATTCTGACAATTCTACTACTGTTATTTACTTTTCGTAGCTATTTGCCTTTAGCAACAAGAATGCAGAATACTGACAGCGGTTGGGTGAGACCGAATATATATAGACGTGGCGATCCAGTTGAAATTATTGTAAATAAAGTAGAAAGTGATTTAACACAACTTCCATACGCATATTATGATTTACCATTCACCTGTCCTCCTACTATGCATAAAAAGCCTTTACATCTATCATTGAATGAAATTATCCGCGGGGATCGTAAATGGCAAAGTGATTACGTTTTGAAATTTAATGAAGATGATTCATGTAGTGTTCTTTGCGCCAGAAAGACTAATAAGGAAGGTATGAAAGATGCTATAGATTTAATTAAGAAAGGTTACGTTTCTCAATGGCTGATCGATGATGATCTTCCTGCTGCAACCACATTTATTTCAACAACTGATCATAAAAAATACTACGCATCAGGCTTTCCATTGGGGTTCGTTGATCCAGAAACAGAGAAAGTATATTTAAACAATCATCTAATGATTGTCATTAGATTCCATGCAATTGATGATGATCATTTTACAATTATTGGGTTTGAAGTATATCCAAAGTCCGTCTCTGATTACCATTGTCCAGGTGCCGCAAGAAACTACGAACATTTAGAACTTATAGTTCCCGAGGATGATGATGAATTAACATTTCTTCCATTCACTTACTCAGTATATTGGAGAGAAGACTTTGACGTGGAATGGAAGGATCGATTCAATTTCTTTTTCAATGATGGTGAACTTTCAGATGAAGTTAGTTCAAAATTTCATTGGCTAAGTTTGGCTAATTCTCTCGGTATTGTAGTATTGGCTTCGTTCGTTGTCGCGTTCATTTTCATTGGATTCTCAGTAAAAGGTCGTGTAGATATTAATACGATGGATGATTCTACTTTAACTGATCAAGATATCACCTTACCAGTAATTGCTAAAAAATGGCTGAACCCACAAAACACGAAAGGGATCAATATTTTGATTGTATTAGTGTCGATAGGTGTTCAGTGCATATTTACAATTGTTGGTTCGTTGACCATTTCATGCTCATTAAATAGATTACATAATGTTAGAAATTCCGTACTATCGATGGCATTATTATTTTTTGTTTTAGGTGCATCAATGGCGTCCTATGTTGGTTCTTATCTTTTAATACAAGCTAACAATCAGAGCCAGAAAGGTTCTCTTCGTAAAACCCAGGTACAATATAGACCAGGTTTTGCAATTATATGTGGATCTCTGCTTCCAGGTATTATATTAACGAGCACTCTGCTATTGAACTCTATTGTTTGGGCTCACGATTCAACAAATGCATTACCATTTCGTACAATCGTATGGATTATATTTTTATATTTCATTGTATGTATACCTTTGAGTTATATTGGAGGTCAAATTGCAGCACACAACCACAAGAGGGACAATATTACAAATCGAAATGAGTCATTAAATGCAGTTTATAGTGAAAAAGTTGGTGGTTCTCTTTCTGAATTTAGAAGTAAAGGAAACAAGATTGTCACAGATACATTCACACTTCTTCTAATTTTAATAAGCGGTTTATTTCCATTTATTATCATTTACGTTGAATTACAATTTGTTTACAAATCGGTCTGGTTAGAAAAGACAACCTTTTATGGTTACTATGGTTTCTTGTTGGCTAATATTGCATTACTATGTGTTGTCGTTTGTGAAATTTCAATAATCGTGTGCTTCATTATGATGACCGTAACATCAAAAAAAGAATTAAACACTGTTCATTGGGGTTGGAAAGCTTATCAAACAGGTAGTAGTGCAGCTTGGTATATGGAATTTTATTCTTTATACTATGTCTTCTGGGTTTTGAATATACGTGGCTTTTCCTCTATTCTACTCTCTGTATGTTACAGTACAATTTTTAATATACTATGTGGATTTGGGATGGGGTCGTTAGGTTACTTGAGCAGCTACTGGTTCATTAACTTTATATCAAATTCTCGAGCCAAAACTCTATGATGATTAGGATAATCACAATATTAGCATTCGATTAGCATACACTACTATAGTAATGATTCATGGCCAACATTATTACTATATAGAAATATATATATATATGTATACTTATAAATAAAAGAAAAATGACTTTTGTTAGTTTTATTTGTTTTCTAGATTTGCAATTTGGACTCAACATAATATGATAACCGAAATTGGATTAATACTGGTTAGAATGTTTTTGTTTCATTTTTTTTTTTATTGTTTTGTTGTTTAATTTTATATATATTTATACAATTTGTTGCCTATAATTTATATGCCCAAAAATAAGGACATAAAAAATGCCAATTATGTAACCTGAAATTTTTAAAATTCAACTTTGTTATCGTAATCGTTATTAAAAATAGTATGATGTTGGACATAACCACCAGTACCATCAACGGAAGGCCTCATATCTTCATTGTCATTGTCATTATTATGATGATGATGATATGAACGACGGTTATTTGAATTATTATTATTACTATTATTATGTCTTCTATTCATATCACGGCTATAGTTGTCACGGCCATAGTTGTTTCTTCTATTGCTTGGACCTTGGTTATTATAATTTCTGTTATTGTATTTTCTAAAATTCTTATTACCATTGTTGTTTTGGTTACTGTTAATTTGTTGTTTTACTGTACTGATAATATCATCTTGTAGTTTAATGTATTTGATGTATATACCCTTTAAATAAATTTCAGAGGATTTTGAAACTTCACCTTGAGGACTATTGTCAGAACTTTTGAATTCACTGACATTAGACAATGTTAAATTCATCCAATTATCAACATTAGTTAGTTCACCTTCAACAATTTCACCACTCTTCAATTCTATACGTAGTTGTTGACCCTTAGCATTTGTCAACAGATATAATGGTAACATATTTAATGACGGTCAATGGTGACTTACTTAAAAAACTCTGAATAATGCTTACAACAGTTAATCAATTACTGCTTCATAGATATTTCATTTCAACTACTCACTATGTAACTTTTACCCAAAAATACGCATATTTTTTATCAATGAAGAAAAAAAAAAATAAAAATAAAATTGAAATTGAAATTTATGGAAATCGTACTACATGATATCAATTTACGTTGATGACGATATTGTTGATAACCCTTATTTAGGGTATTATACTTTTTAAGAAAATTAGCCGCCAGCAAAACTTGAGAAGTAAGAAAGTATAAAAGATAACGACAAGAGCGATATAAAAGGTTGTGGTTTTTTGATTTTTGATTTCACAGTTTCAATAAGTAGTTCAACAACTAAATGTTCGAAACAGATGTTACTCTCTATGGTTCATTGCATTTAGTGCAAGTTAGAAAAGAACAAATTTTAAGTTGGATAATTTTAAAAGAACTGTAGGAATTATTGAAATGAATGAATTGGTTGTATGATATATTAAATATAATGGCTGTTAGAAAAATAGAACCATGGAATATTCAAACTTAATTTCTAGGAAACTGTTCTATTTTTAGCCAGCATCGGTATTGAGAATGCAAACTTTTATGAAGTGGGCATCTAACAAGAATATAACTAATTCAACAATTTACAATTTACAATGTATTGTGTGTAGTAGTATTCATATTTTTACCACAAAGGTGGTTTAGGAATACTATTATTATTACGAATATAAGTCTATTATCAAGATTGACAATAATCATAATAGGCGTGACGGCTTCGAGATTCATTATCGCCTTCTAGAACAAACTGTTTTTTTTTTATTAAGAGGGTAGATAAATTCATATTGTTAATAAAGAGAATATGTCGCGTTAATCATTTTCCAATATTATTACGGAAATAACCTTGCCCAGAAAAAAAAATATGATTTTTACCTAAAAAGGCAGGAGATCCATATGGGCTTATAAGTAGTTTATCGAAAACTTGGTAGTATTAAATCTTAGGAAAGCTTCAATTCTAGGTAACATATTGTAAACTATTCGGATTCAAGTCTACACAAACCAAAAGATATTTAGTTACCTACTTCAACTTGTTAAATTAATTAAACTATTTGGTATTCTATTTGTACACTGTTTAAGTTGCGCCTTAAACACGAATAGATATAAATTATTATTGAAAGATATTAACGTGATTTAGGTGTGTATCGTAATAATCAGATACTGGTTACTTCAAAAAATACTGCAGCTGGGTAAATAAATCACTGTTACATATTTCTACTCCATCAACTATGGTAGGGAATAATATTCAAAATAATTATATGCTGAATCAAATCTCCGTACCACTTCAATTTGCTGATCAAATAGTAAGTGCGAGAGAGACATCAAGAAGTGATAATGGTAACCCAATAATAGAAATTGCAACGTACTCAGATACTGATGTTTACGAATGTTATATTAGGGGATTTGAATCGCGAATCGTTATGAGAAGAACTAGGGACGATTGGATTAACATTACCCAAGTATTCAAAATCGCCGAATTCACTAAGACAAGAAGGACAAAGGTATTAGAGAAAGAATCACCCGGGATGCAACATGAGAAGGTCCAAGGTGGTTATGGTAGATTTCAAGGAACATGGATCCCCTTAGATGCAGCAAAATACATTACTAATAAATATAATATTAGTGATCCGGTTGTTTCCACCATTTTATTTTTCGAATTAAATCCAAATAATCCACCTCCAAGAAGAAGGAAGAATAGCCTGTTGAGGAAGTCGTCTCCAGGTACTAAAATAACTTCTCCTTCAAGTTATAATAAAACTCCTAAGCGTAAGAATTATGGTCATTCCACTAAGAAGAAGAAAATTACAGATATACCAGCTAATATAGCAGATCCAAGTCCCTTGCGAAATGTAGCCTTTCAAACTCCTATGCAAAATGGGTTAAACTCTGTTGGTCCAGAAGATCATTTAATTTTTAACCAAAATGGGAACGACATTTTACCAACCATGAAAAACAATTTAAACAATAGGAATATACAGTCTGGAACGAACAATTTTCATATATCCAGCAGTACATATTCAGCAACACAAAAACCACTCCAATTTTATTCAGTCCCGACAAACCATGGTGATAATTTAAGTACTAGAAACCAATATACCAACTTCGCTCAAGTTAGCGGTAATAAGAATATTGTAGGTATGAATAATAACTATTACAAAAACCTAAATATATCACATAATAAAAACCAAGGGCAGATAGAGCAACCACAGCAGCAGCAACAGGCCTACCATGAATTTCCTGTTGTTAATACAAATAAAGATAAGGAGGAAACTTCACCGATGCAAATGGTTAATAAATCAGTAAATAATATTCCGAATAAGATATATCGAGGCAGATCTCAACATCCAGAGTCGCTTGAACAGTACGATAATGGGGCTAATAGCTATACCAAAAAATATAATATTAAGGTGCCCAACTCTAACAAAAACCATAATATTACACACTCAAACGGTTCTACTACTGAAATGTTTTCATCCAGTGAGAATCAAACGCCTCCTTCTTCTCATTCAAACACTGATGATGACAATGATGGCAATGCAGGAACATTGAATGCCGATCAGTATAGAGAAGCCTTGTTGCAGGTTTTAGCTACAGAAAAAATAACCGATGAAACAGAGAAGCTTATATCTAAATTATACTACCAACCACCCACTTTCGATATTAATTTTCTCATAGATGATCAAGGGCATACAGCACTTCATTGGGCAACGGCACTAGCAAATATGCCACTTATTAAGTTGCTAGTGCATTTGGAAGCAAACTTAACAATTCATAACCAGTTAGGTGTAAATTGTATTACCAAAGCAGTATTTTACAACAATTGTTACACATTGAATGCATTCGCAGAAATCATTTCCCTCCTAAAGGTATGTTTAATAACACCAGATGCAAATGGGAGACTTCCGATTCATTATTTAGTTGAACTAAGTGTAAATCCGACAAAAAATCAAGAAATTATTAGTTACTATATGAATACAATATTAAACTATATCAGTCAGGAAAGTCAAGAGCTTCTTCGATCATGCTTAGATTATCGAGATAATATGGGTAATAGTGTTTTACATTTGGCAGCATTAAATCTGAATCTTGCACTTTGGAATAAATTTAGTTCTTTAGGTGCCTCAATGAGTATTATTAATAGAGATGGTCAAACTCCTATTGTAATCTTGGGAAAGTATAACATGGTTCCACCTTCGATAAATCCCCCACTAAATACCATAATAGAGCATAGAGGTCCTGAACAAACCTTCCAATCCAATGTACCAGATGAGCATGAGCTGGAAGATAATAATACCATTCAATCTTGCATTGATAAAAATGTAGCAATAGATACTAAAATTCCATCTAACAAGAAAAAGAAAAAGATAAATGATAGCATAATCACTTCAAAAATTGAATCTAGTAGCAAATATACTGCGAAAGAGGCTAGCAAGACTAATTCAGGCGTTGATACGGCAAATAATTCCATCAACATAAATAATATGTTGGATGATATTAACTCATTAGATGCAATGGTTACCTCATCTGCGCTGAGAGACACAAATTTTTCAACTCTAAGTACATTACAACAATCCCCAGTTATTCATAAAAAGGGATTGGTTGATTTACAAAATTCTTTAATTATTAACAGTCCTAAGTTTAACAGTGACTCGAAAGAGTTGAAATCACCTAAAGTGAAAGTATCTTTTCCGATTTCTATCCGTTCAGATACAATTTTGCCGAATTCGAACTTAAGTAAGTTACTCTTTAAACTAAAGGAGGCAGGTAGCATTTTTACATCGTCTTTAATTTCCACAGCCGATAGATTAACTTCTGACATCAATATTACAGAAATGAGAATTAAAGAAACAATTGAAAGAATAAAGTTATTAAATGCACAGGAAGAAGAAGTGATGAAAACATTAGTTGATAGAGATTTGAAGTCACTGGGTGTAATAACACCTCACAGTTTGAATGAAAAGATTGCTGATCTGGGAAGTGAAATATCGATGGGTAAAGAAAAATGCGTACAGTATGCAGAAAAATCCCAGGCATTAAAATTAGCAACTTTAGTTCAGGATGAGGAATCTTTTTTGGACTCTGACGTAGTCAGTTCTCCTGTTGGTTCATCGTCCAGCAATGGTCGTAGTAATGCTCGCAGATTACTGGTTGATTTGACATTACTCCAATTAAAAAGAAGATCTACAATCGACAATATCACTAAAATTAGGGTCCAACTGAATTCAACTGAAAAACTGAACAAATATAGGTGTTTGATAGGTATGACGACGGATGATATTGAGACTAAACTGGATGCAATCGAAAATGATCTACAAGCAAATGCGTGATATTGATGAAGACAAATTTCTCTATCGAACATCTGTTCATGGTTTTTGAATACAAAGTTTTATATTACATAGCAATATCAGTAATTAGGGTACATAATGAAACACAATATATTCAGCATTAAACTAACTATAGCAAAATTACAAATGCTAACAAAGTATTGATAATAAATGAATGATACACAATAATTTTTTAGAATAGTCACATGACTAATATTTAATTAAGCAGGTAACGATAAATAAAAAATTCATTCTGTTTTGTTTTTCTTGGCCTTGCGATGAGATGAGAAAAAAATTTTTTTTTTTTAATTCAACGTTCATCGACTTTACTGAAGCAAAAAGCAGTATTAATAGCTTTATCAAAAAGTATTAGACTATTCTACCAAGACTATAAGGTAACTTAGTAAGGGAATATTTCTATAATTATAGCTACGTTTTTCTTTTGGCTCTAAAAGTGAGATCATCGATTGAAGCTTTAACTAACAACTAAAAGAAAATTATAAATATCCCTTTCCAATTCCTTACTACAATGGATCAACAATTTTTACATCAACTTGAGCAAACTCTGACTGCAATTACACAACCAGATAATGCAGGTATCAAAGAAGCCACAAAAGCTTTACAATCACAATTTTATACCCAACCAACATGTGTTCCAGCTTTAATTCATATTTTGCAAAATAATGCTAACGATGCTTTAAAGCAACTAGCTGGTGTTGAAGTTAGAAAAATGATTCCAAAACACTGGAGTAGTATAGATGAAACTCTTAAGACATCTATTAAAGCATCTTTATTACAATATGCTTTCAGTGAACAAAAAGAAATTATTCGTCATTCTAGTGCACGTGTTATTGCCATCATCGGTAATGAAGAATTAGAGGCTAACAAATGGCCAGAATTGATTCCAAATTTAATCCAAGCTGCTTCTGGTGAGGATGCTCAAGTTAGACAAACTGCAGTCTTCGTTTTATTATCTTTACTTGAAGAATTTAACCCATCATTAGCCGTATATATTGATGATTTCTTAAACTTATTTGCCCATACCATTAACGATACAACTTCTTTAGAGACAAGATCATTATCTGCTCAAGCTTTAAACCATGTTTCTGCTTTAATTGAAGAAAGTGAAAACATAAATGAACAACAAGCAACAAAATTCTCATCTTTAATCCCATCTGTTGTTAACGTATTAGATTCTACTATCAAGGCTGACGATAACACTAATGCTAAATTAATCTTCAACTGTTTCAATGATTTCTTATTATTAGACTCTAGATTAACTGGTAATACTATTGTTGATTTAATTAAATTAGCCTTACAAATTGCTGTTAACACAGAAATCGACGAAGATATTAGAGTCTACTCTATTCAATTTATCATTTCTTCATTATCCTATAGAAAATCAAAGGTCACCCAAGGTAGACTAGGCCCAGAAATTACATTAGCTGCCTTAAAGATTGCTTCTGAAGAAATTGACGTTGACGATGAGTTAAATAACGAAGATGAAGCTGGTGAAAATGAAGAAAATACCCCATCATTAACAGCCATCAGATTACTAGCCTTTGCATCTGCAGAATTGCCACCATCCCAAGTTGCTACTATTATTATTGATCACATCTCTCAAATGGCTCAATCCAGTAATGCATTTGAAAGAAGAGCCATTTTATTAGCCATCTCTGTTGCTGTCTCAGGTGCTCCAGATTATGTTCTATCCCAGTTTGACAAAGTTATTCCGATTACAATTCAAGGTTTAAAGGATTCAGAACCTGTTGTTAAATTAGCTGCTTTGAAATGTGTTAGTCAAATGACCTCTGATTTACAAGATGAAGTTGCCAAATTCCATGAAGAATACTTACCTTTAATCATCGATATCATTGATTCTGCCAAGTATGCAACTATTTACCGTTATGCAACTATTACTTTAGATGGACTATTAGAATTTATAGCCTACTCTGCTATTGCAAAATACCTAGACCCACTAATGAATAAACTATTTCTCATGTTGGAAAACAATAGCTCTTCTAAATTGAGATGTGCTGTTGTTTCTGCTATTGGATCTGCTGCTTTTGCTTCCGGTATAGCATTTATTCCATACTTTAAAACTAGTGTTCAATACTTAGAACAATTTATCCAAAATTGTTCTCAAATTGAAGGTATGTCTGAAGATGATATCGAATTAAGGGCGATGACTTTCGAAAATATTTCTACTATGGCTAGAGCTGTTAGATCTGAAACTTTCTCTGAATACGCTGAACCGTTAGTCAACGCAGCCTACGAAGCTATCAAGACTGATTCTGCTAGATTAAGAGAGTCCGGTTACGCTTTCATTGCTAACTTATCTAAAGTATACGGTGAAAACTTTGCTTCATTCCTAAAGACTATTTTGCCTGAAATTTTCAAGACTTTAGAATTGGACGAATACCAATTTAATTTCGATGGTGATGCTGAAGACTTAGCTGCTTTTACTGAAGATGCAACTGAAGAAGACTTGCAAAGTAAATTTACTGTTAACACAGGTATTTCTTACGAAAAAGAAGTTGCTGCTGCTGCTTTATCTGAATTAGCTTTAGGTACTAAGGGTCACTTCTTGCCATACGTTGAACAATCCTTAAAAGTATTAGCCGAACAAGTTGATGAATCATACGGTTTAAGAGAAACCGCTTTGAATACTATCTGGAACATTGTTAAATCTGTTTTGTTAGCCTCTAAAATTGAACCAGAAGTCTATCCAAAGGGTATTCCAACTGGATCCTATGTTGAAGGTAGTGTTCTAACTATTATCAAAAGTGCTAGAGATATTTCTATGAGTAACTTAACTGATGAATTTGAAACCACAATGGTTATTACCATTTTAGAAGATTTTGCCAATATGATTAAGCAATTTGGTAGTATTATTATCATGGATAACGGTGATTCAAGTGCTTTAGAAGCATTATGTGTTCAAGTCCTAGCTGTCTTAAATGGTACCCACACTTGTCAAACCATTGATTTAGAAGAAGATGCTCCAAGAGACGAAGATTTGGATGCATCTGAAACTGAAGCTACTTTACAAGATGTTGCTTTAGAAGTTTTGGTTAGTTTATCTCATGCATTAGCTGGTGATTTCGCGAAGATTTTCGAAAACTTCAAGACTGTTATTCTTGGTTTATTCCAGGCTAAATCCAAGAATAAGAGATCTAGTGCTGTTGGTGCTGTCTCTGAATTAGCTTTAGGTATGAAAGAACAAAATCCATATATTCAAGAAATGTTAGAAGGTTTAGTTGTTAGCTTAACAACTGATAAGTCATTAGAAGTTAGAGGTAATGCTGCATATGGTGTTGGTTTATTATGTGAATATGCTCCATTTGATGTCTCTGCTGTTTATGAACATGTTTTAAAGGCATTATACCAAGTTCTAAGTATTGCTGATCAAAAGGGTGCAGCTGCTGATGACGAAGAAGTCACTAGAGAAATTATTGATAGAGCTTACGCTAATGCTAGTGGTTGTGTTGCACGTATGATATTGAAACATGAAAATTTAGTACCATTAGAACAAACTGTTCCAGCTTTATTAGCTCATTTACCATTACATACTGGTTTTGAAGAATATAATCCGATCTTTGAATTGATAATGAAATTATATCAAGAGAACGGTGTGGTTATTACTAGTCAAACACCAAAGGTTGTTGAAATATTCTCCACAGTATTTGTTAAGGAAAATGAAAGAGTCAAATTAGAACAAGAATCCACATTAGGTAGAGAAGAAAATATGGAAAGATTGAAACAATTCCAGAGTGATGAAATGAAACATAAGGTCATTGAATTATTAAAGTATTTGAATACTACCTATGATGGTATTGTTGCACAAAATCAAGTATTAGCTGGTGTTATTGCTTGAATAGGTTGGGTAAAAAAACTTCAACCCACCCCATATATATATATATACATACATATATATATATATAAATATAAATTAGTCTCTATATCACTTCTGTATTTTAATTTTTGAAAAGTGGATTATTATTATATCTAGGAATAATGTTAATTTTTATGTTTACTGTGGAAAATAAAGACACCCTTGTGTAAGCTTGCAAGCATTAAACAACTCACTAAAGGTGATAAAAATACCAAGCAAAGGATAATACATTTCTAATATCAATACCTCTTGGTAATTATATTATTTCATTAAACATCTGAATAGCAGAAACTCCGATAAAAAAATAACCTTTTTTTGTCATGTCCTATTCCACTGAACGTATATCCGCGATCTGAAATAAGGTTTTACGCTTTACTTAATTATTTTCTTGGCTTCCAATACAGATACTAAGGATAATTTAAAAATAATAATCATAATCGTATATTATAATTATAACAATAATTATCATCGGGTGTAATTGTTTTGAACAGATGATCAAGTTTTTTGAGCAGCAGTTTCTGTCTTTTTCATTCTTATTCTGTTTCTAAAAATTATTTTTTGTCTAGCATTGATAAATTTTAGCATTTAATTAGAACAATTATGAGATCTCGATTATCAGCAGATCCTGAAATATTCAATTGCACACAAACTTCTTTGAAATAAAACAAATATACGATTTTTTTTTTTTTTGAAATCTTCTTTAAATCGTATAGCTTCTCTTTTTGAAAAAGAACGTAATACTTGTAATATCAGATAGTAGTGAGACTGACCTAAAATAAACAAAAGATAGTCTCCTAGAATGGAGGTCACTATTTTAGATTTTTTCAATGTATGGCCATATAGAGGTGGTTTACAATTAGCAAAAGAATAATAAATAAAAAATAGGAAAGCAACTTCACAACTAAGTAACCAAGGTTCCAATATTGGTTCTAATGCAAAGTATCCATTTGATGCAAGTGACATAAGTTATCGTCTATCCTCATCCAATACAGGGTTTTTATACAGCAGATCATACATTCCAGGGAGATAGTAAAACTGACAGTAATTCTATGTCGGTAAATAAACCAACAATAACATCACATGTAATAGCAATATTGTTATTTAAACCAACGTTCTTCATCATTTTTCATTACATAACGATTCTGATGACCGTCTAAGTGATAACAATGGTCAAATACTCGGTCTACCAACAATAATAATTTTTTATGAGCCAAATTCACCTGTAGATAACATCAACTCTTTGGAGGCACACGTTCATGGCGAACGTTTCACTTGAATGTTCCCTATTATAATGATTCCAAACTTGTATAATCTAACAGCAATAGGCTATAACAATTCAAAACAATAGCTTGATTTGTTTGCAAAATGTATACTATTTGTTAAAAATACAACAGTCTATAAAAATGTGACTATAACTGTAGAGAATATGTTTCTTACAATTCTCAGTTTGATGATTTCATATTAGACTGGTTATTATGGCTATTAAATTTAATCTACATAAAATTATAATATCGCATATATAGAATACTTATAGTTCCACCTCTAATGAAAAAATGGTTCCATGTTTTTTCCTTCCTTTGGTTAAATATTGCTGACACTTTAAAAAAGAAGCACACCGAAAAATTGTTTAAGAAAAAGATAAATTGAAATCTCTAAAACAATAAATAACGGGACTAAATAGTGAAGTTTTTCAAAACTTAAAAGAACCAAATTTTCCAGTATACTGTCCACTATCCACTATCGCAGGAAATTATTGCTGGTCGATTTATTACCCTTTTTCTGTAACGTAAGCACTTTTTTTGTTTGAATAGTTCTAATGTCATACTTTCAATCAAGCGCATCAACTGGTACTACTACTACCATGGCAACACAGACAGATCTAGCCAACGATATTGTAATTCAGAATCCTGCTGATGATTCTATTTCAGATATAGCTTTCTCTCCACAAAATGATTTCTTATTTTCTATAAGTTCTTGGGATGGGAAAGTTAGAATTTGGGATGTTCAAAATGGTACACCTCAAGGTCGCTCACAATATGACCATAATGGTCCAGTTCTTACAACGAGATGGAGTGGTGATGGTTCAAAAGTAGCATCAGGTGGCTGTGATAATGCGGTTAAAGTGTTTGATGTTGCTACAGGTCAATCGAATCAAATCGGATCTCATGATTCTGCTGTCAAAGTATTAAGATTTGTTAATTGTGGACCATCTAATGCTGAGTGTTTAGTGACAGGTTCATGGGATAAAACCATAAAATATTGGGATTTAAGACAATCTACTCCAATCTCAACATTAATAATGCCAGATAGAGTTTATACAATGGATAACAAATCCCAGTTATTAGTTGTTGGTACAGCAGAAAGACATATTGCCATTATAAACTTAAGTAATCCAACCACAATTTTTAAAGCCACCCAGTCACCGTTAAAATGGCAAACGAGAGTACTTGCATGTTATAATGAAGGTGATGGTTATGCCATAGGTTCTGTTGAAGGTAGATGTGCAATTAGATATGTGGATGACGAAGTACAAAAGAAGAGCGGATTCTCGTTCAAATGTCACAGACAAACAAATCCAAATAGAGCTGCAGGTAATCAGAACCAATCATTAGTTTATCCAGTGAATAGTATCGCTTTCCATCCAATATATGGTACATTTGGTACAGCCGGTGGCGATGGTTGCTTCCATTTTTGGGATAAAGACCATAGACATAGATTAAAGGGATTCCCATCCCTACAAGCTTCTATTCCAGTGGTAAATTTCAATAGAAATGGTTCGATTTTTGCATATGCTTTAAGTTACGATTGGCACCAAGGTTATAGTGGTCACACGCAAAATTATACAAATGTTGTTAGACTGCATCCAACTAGAGATGATGAAGTTAAGGAAAAAAGAAAAAGGTAGCCCTAACTAAGAGTAATATGATATGTATTTATGTATATATCTCCATAATAATCTGCATTTTTTGAATAAAAGGGTATCATATATATATAAAATTGTTAAATATAGGTATAGAAGAACAGTTACGCTTGTCATCACTTCCTGAAATAACTGCTATATTGAGCATGAGATTCACTCTTTTTTAATGGTGTTAAAGATTTCTCATACTTTCTATCTTCGATAGAGGATAAGAATGAACTTGAACTCTCATCATTTATGATCTTTTTGATATCCACAGGAACATGTTCAAATGAAGAATATTTGTTTCTACTAAACAGTATAGTACTCGGTATCAATTTGGTTTTCTTTTTCTTAAATTGATCTTTTATATTATCTCTCTCGATAATTGTATCAATTTCAACGTCCACGTCATCAATAGCAATTGAATTATTGATCTCATGTAAACTATTTTTTATATCTGGCAATGGTACAAATGTAATATGAGACATATAGAACTTTTGGATACCTCTTGAAAATTTAGTATCCAAACAATTTTCAACTTCCCAACTTATATCAATTTTCTTATAAACTTTTTCTTGATAACATTTATTTCTGAAGTTCCAGTTCCCATCCACTGTTAATTCCAGCTCAAACAAAAACCACAACCTTGAGCAACTAAGAGAACAAATATTCTTATTAGAACACATATAATGACCACATGGAGATTCAATATTTTCAAACCTAAATATTTGTTTTTGAAGTAACTTCAAATTCTCCTTTGTCAGTTTGGTATTATTCTCGAGTTTGTTGAATTTACTTGGAGAAGAGTTTTGTAGAGCGTTCAATTGATTTGCTTCAATTTCATCACTATTATTTTTTAAAATATGATCAAACTTTTCTTTTTTGTTGGAAGTAATATTTTCTTTCCCTTGAGTTAAGGATGTTTTTATTGTTAATTTTCGTTTATTATACGTTTTATTGACATTAGGGTTTTTATTAGACAGTGGCCTTTTTTTAGTACCAAGACCAAGGTTCGACATAAAATAGACTCAAAACACCAATGATCTTCTAAGTTATATATCATATACTATATATTGAATAGGTGTAATAGAAGTAATTAGTCGACGACCGAAAAGTGATATGTTTATGTGACGTTTTTTATTATCATTTGTTTTTGCGTCGCAAAAATCACATGTTTGGTTTGTATCAAATCTAGTAGAAGTGGAAAGCATCTACATGATTAGATTGTCTTTGACATTATTTATTCATTATTTAATTTATCATTAATTAGCAAAATCAGAAATTGGGTTATATATGTATAGGAATGCATTTACGTATGTTTAAAATGAAAACAAGTGTAGTTAAAAAATACACTTCTCAGCATGTATGATTTTTTGCTATATTAGTTTTACCTAGAATAACGTAATTTGAAGTAAACGAGTATACTTTCCTAATCAAATAGACTTATGCAGTAATATCTTCTCTTGTTTTCTGTAATGTGCTATCACATTATACAACGGTAATTTAACGTAAAGAGGATCCAAATGTGTTTTCACCTGAATATGTTATATATAAAAATCCATCTTCATCTTTATTCTCTTGGTAAATTGCAGACATTAATGATGCGGTTGGAGGTAAAGTATCATTTACAAAGATAAAGATTGCCTTTTCGGATGGTAAAGAGATTCTTTTCCTAATAACGTATATGAATTGCCCTACAGTTAAATCATCAGGTACAAGATATTTTCTCTTATCTATATCAGGTACATCTGATTTTTCTGCTTTTTCACAGATTACTGGTATTCTATTCTCAAATTTGCTTGCTATTCTCCATGCCTCCTCTCTCCTCTTTTCAAAAGTAAACTCTGTCTTAAAAGATGGTCTCATATTACAATATTGTCTATTTGACAATGAAAAACCTAACTCTTTTATTTCAAATAGATGGATTGATTACTTTGATCAAACTTTATTTTGTATCTTGGTTTTGTTTTTCATTACTTTCTGCATTAGTAATATAAATTAAAACATTCAAAGTTCTTTATTTGTCTCTCCCTTAAGTTCCCAAAAAAAACCCGATATTCAAGTGGGACACTCAACATAGTTAACGTTGGTAAAATAAAAATGGTTAAGTAACAGTAAAATCGGACATCATCTGTTCCAATTCACGTTCCCAAACCTCTTTATTCTCTATAAATTCTATTAAATCTTCATCATATAGTTCCATTTCCTCGTTTTGTTCTTTTTCTAGATTTTCTGCTAGATCTGGTGGTATTGTATTGACATCTGCATCATGTTTTAGGGATTCAACTTCTATGGCTCTCTCTCCCTTCATAACAAAATATGCCATGTTATCGAGGCCGCCCCTTCTCTGCATAGTTTTATCGTTATTTCTCGTAGATCTCATCTCCCTTAGCTTCCGAGACTGCTCATCTATATGACTTGTATGTGATAGCGGGGATAATAATGTGGTAAATTTATTTGGATTATCAGTCTTCTGTTGTCTATTACTTACGATATCACTAACCACTGATGTACTCGATCCATGTTCTGAGCTGGTTCGAAGGAATGGGTTGGTAGTCTTTGAAGGAGTTTTAAAACTCGTGTTTGATACATCACCCGCAGATGGTGGATCAGAATCTAATTTAAAAGGTGAAGATGAATCATCCATATTTCTTTTGTAGTACGGCTTATTTTTGAGTTCAATTATTATATTCTTTTAGACTGTATATTGTATAATTTTATATGTTAGAAATTTCATTTCATTGAAGTTAATCTCATCATCTATACCAATGAATTCACGCCGCGTAATTAACTAATTTAATAATTGTTCACTAAATGAAAGAAAACTTTCAAAATTAATATTAACAAAATAATAAAATTTTATTTTTATTTTTATTTTTATTTTTATAATTAATTAGTAAACATATATAAGTATGTATAGTTTTATAGAAAAGATACAATCAAATATCTTCCAATCGATAGAATATATAAATTTTCTTTATACTTTTAGCTTTCGTTAACACACACTGTACGACTAATCGACTTCTTCAACAGTTGGACCTTCAGCAGAAGCACCTGGAGCGCCTGGACCACCTGGAGGAGCACCTGGCATATGACCATCTGGAGGAGCACCACCGGCACCATAAAACTTGGTCATGATTGGATTAGCAATACCTTCTAGATCCTTTTGTCTATCCTTATATTCTTCAGTTGAAGCAGCTTGAGAGGCATCTAACCAATCAATTGTTTCTTGTGCAGCCTTTTCAACCTTTTCAGCATCTTCGGCGCCAACCTTTTCTTTAAAGTTAGCTTCGCCAACTGTATTCTTTAAGGAGAATGCATAAGATTCTAATTGATTCTTGGATTGAACACGATCTGCTTCCTGTTCATCTTCAGCCTTAAACTTTTCAGCTTCGGAGACCATTTTCTCAATATCATCTTTTGATAATCTTCCTTTATCGTTAGTAATCGTTATTTTGTTAGATTTACCAGTACCCTTTTCTAAAGCAGAAACATTTAAGATACCATTAGCGTCAATATCGAAAGTAACTTCAATTTGTGGTACACCTCTTGGAGCAGGTGGAATACCAGCTAAATCAAATTTACCTAATAAATTGTTATCTTTGGTTCTTGTTCTTTCACCTTCAAAGACTTGAATTAAAACACCAGGTTGGTTGTCTGCATATGTTGAGAATGTTTCAGATTTTTTGGTTGGAATGGTAGAATTTCTTGGAATTAACTTAGTCATAATACCGCCCGCGGTTTCAATACCTAAAGATAATGGAGCAACATCTAATAATAATAAATCTTGAGTCTTAGAAGAAGTGTCACCAGTTAAGATAGCAGCTTGAACTGCTGCACCATAAGCAACAGCTTCATCTGGATTAATAGATCTGTTTGGTTCTTTACCATTGAAGAAATCAGAAACTAATTTTTGAACCTTTGGAATTCTAGTAGAACCACCGACTAAGACAATTTATCGACTTGTGTCTTATCTAATTTTGAATCTCTTAAAACTTTTTCAACTGGATCTAAAGTAGATCTAAACATATCAGCACATAACTCTTCAAATCTAGCTCTTGTAATGGAAGTGTAGAAATCAATACCTTCATATAATGAATCAATTTCAATAGATGTTTGGGCTGAAGAAGATAATGCTCTCTTAGCTCTTTCACAAGCGGTTCTTAATCTTCTTAAAGCTCTTTGGTTACTAGTAATATCCTTTTTATTCTTTCTCTTAAATTCTTCAACAAAATGATTAACTAATCTACTATCAAAATCTTCACCACCTAAATGAGTATCACCAGCAGTAGCTTTAACTTCGAAAATACCATCGTCAATTGATAATAAAGAAACATCGAAAGTACCACCACCTAAATCAAAAATTAAAACATTATGTTCTTTAGCACCTTTCTTATCTAAACCATAAGCAATAGCTGCAGCAGTAGGTTCGTTAATAATTCTTAAAACGTTCAAACCAGCAATTGTACCGGCATCTTTAGTAGCTTGTCTTTGTGAATCATTGAAATAAGCTGGAACTGTAACCACAGCATCTTTAACATCTGAACCTAAATAGTTTTCTGCAGTCTCCTTCATTTTAACTAAAACCATTGAAGAAATTTCTTCTGGTGTAAAAACTTTTGTTTCACCTTTAAATTCAACTTGAATTGCTGGCTTACCCTCTTTATCAACAACCTTGAATGGATAATGTTTAACATCATTAATAACTTCTTGATCATTGAATTTACGACCAATTAAACGTTTTGCATCGAAAACAGTATTAACTGGATTAATAGCGGCTTGATTTTTGGCTGCATCACCAATTAATCTTTCAGTATCTGTAAAAGCAACATAAGATGGAGTAGTTCTATTACCTTGATCATTTGCAATAATTTCAACACGATCATTCGTGAAATGTGCAACACATGAATATGTTGTACCTAAATCAATCCCCACAGCTTTTGACATTTATATTTTATTGTAAATTTTTTTTTTTTCGATTTTCCTAAAAAACTCAGTAATATTTATCAAATAATAGATATATTATTATGTAATTTATTATATTATTTAATATAATCAAAAGATAACACAAATTAAGGTAACAGAAAGAACCTGGAAATCAGTAAATTATCACAAAATCCAATCCCTTAAATACACATTTTTGCGCAAATAATCTCCTTGTCTAAAGTTCATTAATCTGTCTGTTCGACTATCCCTTATTTTTCCATGACATTCTATCCCGAAGCGTAAATAAATTTCTGGAAGTTTGTAGAAGAATCGCGGTGATTGTCCGAAACGATGCCGGAGTAACTTGGGACAAAAAAATAATTATGTAAGAAGCTTAGCAATTAGTTGGTTGTCCTGGAAACAATGTTAGCTTATTTCTCAAAGGTTCTGGAAGAAGGTCCATGTAAAAGGATATTACATTCGGCTCCTTGTGTTGACTGCCAAATCTGTCATTATTTTCCCAGTATTGAAGTTTGGGTCGATCACCTGTAGTAGATACCGCTCACGACTGTCGGTTTATATTCGTCTTCTTCATCTGAGCTGTCTAGTCCATGGTAGATAAATGAGACGTCGCTGTGGTTTCCTCCATCATCGATGCCATTGTCACTGTCAGGATGATCATTTGAATTCGTACTGTCTTGTATAATATTCTTTTCTTTTAGAGTTTTTTCTGTTAAAGGCAAATCATCCTTATGAAAGGAACTGTCAAATATGTTTATCCACATTTTATCATTAATCAAAATGTCTGAATATTCAATAGGCAATAATCGTAATTCGGTTGATAATATTTCATCCATTATTTTCAAAATATTTAATTCAATTTTAGATGATTTGCAAATTAATTCAATCATTGTATGCCATTGTAAACTTGACCCATAATTACCAAATAAAATTGCATTCAAATAAGAAAATTGCATTTCTCCAAAATAATTTTCAATCTTATTATTGTATTTTTTCTTGAGTATAACTGCATTGAAATAATAAGATTTATCCAAATAATCTTCCATCTGATAATTATCTCTTATAGCTTCACTTGTTTTAAAGTTAATTTCAGTATAATGGAAAATTTTCCCATCGTATTTCTGATCGCTTTCTTGTTTTAATGTCTTCTCAAGTAACTTCGATTCTTCGATTGTACTCATCGAGGAATCAACATATACTATTTTAGTGTTAGCAAGACTATTATCACAATTTGCGATACAGTATACAGATCGCCAATTGATAAAGTTGCTTATTATATCCCAATCGTTTTGTTCCTCGATCTTTGGATACTGTAAGATAGTCTTTTGATTGGCATATTCTCTTCTTGCATTATTGTACTTTATCTCATCGGACTCTTCAAACATTTCAAATGTTTCACTATCCTCATTAAAAATGAAATAATAATCCCCTTTTGTGAACCAATATCCATATCTCAGTCCAGTATCATCTTCAGTTCCATTATAACCTAACTTATGTTGGAAATGGATTACATGTGCGTCTGCATCACTGAAATGTGGAATGTTAACAATACCATGAAATGGCTGATTCTTGGCAACTTCAAAAGAAAAAAGATCTATACCTATAGTAACATCTCTACTAATGTTGTTGCACAATATATTGGACATCTATATTCTTATCATTTCACACTCATATATTAAAAACTGTTTGAATCACCATATATTATACGTATTTTATAATTAATATGTAAAGCCCTAATTTTTTCACTTCTTTATGCGCGTGAAAAATTTTTTATTCAGTATCGTAGTATAAAAAGAGATAGCATTTAGCCAAATTAATTTTTTTTTGTTAGATTTCGTCTTTACAACAATTTTCGATATATATAAAACAGAACAAGATTATTATTATAGTTAGATATATTATGTTAGAGGTAGTGCTTCGGCACATATCGTTTGATAGCATAAGTTGATTACTGAGTTCAATAATCAATTAATACTATTAAAAATATATATGTATACATCTTTTTGTATTGAACTTTAAAAAGTGAGAAATGTATTTAAATGATGATAATATATGATTCTCAGACCTGTTCTGACCCTTTTTAAGGGAGTGCAGATAACATTCATTGCCTTTTTTTCTGAACATTATCTCTTTTTACTTCTGTTTCTTGATTATTTGTATTAAAAGCCATCTTGAATATTAAAATATATATTATCTTGTATCACAAACAATTGCCTAAAATGTTTTGAGAGATCTTATAATGCCAATTTATTGAAAATGAACTTGTTTCTGATAGAACACTAGTATTGTTCATGCAAATTGACCTATCGGGCATCACGATTGTGAATGTAGTGCTCTGTTTAAAAGAATGAGTCTAATGATATTTATTTTATATTTATTAGTAAACTAAATAATTAAGTGTAGAAAATGATACATGAAATGTTTGACCTAGTTATAGTTTGTAAGCTTATTTCTTGGCAGTTAATCTTCTTAAGTAGAAAGCTAATTCTTCACCTTCTAAGATGTAACCATCACATCTACCAGATTGACCTGGTCTAGAAGAGATAACAGCGTATAATCTACCAGCAGTGAATTGAGATTCAACAGCTTTTTCGATCTTAGCAGAAGCAGCTCTGGAAGCCCATTTTCTTTCAGCGTTCTTAGATTTGACGATGGTTTCTTCTTCCTTGGAGTTCTTCTTACCTAAAACTATACCATAGTGAGCTTGGTACCATTGCTTGAATGGAGTAGCATCGATTTGAACAACAGCGGATTTAGTTAAAGTGTTAGTTCTAACTAATTCGTTATTAGATGGATGGTAAGCAACACCAGCAATTCTGGTCTTCTTAGCGACACCTTCGGAACCCCATGAGAAGTTACCGGTTTCAATTCTTAAGGCTCTGTATTTCTTGTTACCACCTCTGGTTCTAACAGCGTGGATTCTCTTAGCACCAATCTTAGTGTTAGCTGGTTGACGACCTAATTCAAACTTTCTCTTCTTTCTGAATTGAGCACGTTTAGCACCGGTGGCTGATCTTTTGTGACGGGAATCACGAGAAATACTCATATTGATATCTATAAATCAAATTGATAAATTGTTAGTAAACTTGTACTGATACTAATTTCCTTTAAAGTCTTCAGAATGTATAAATTAACTTTTTTTTTTCCTTTGATCTAAACCAAAGTTTATAATCTTTCTATAAATAATAGTATGTCCTCACGTAATGTTGTTCCCTAGAGTAAAAATTCTAAGTGGTCTCGAGTTATCATACTATTAAAAACCTTGGGTGAAAAATTTTCCACTATTGACGATTTACTAAAATATAATCACTTAATTTATTCTAAAACTTAATATAATAATGACACATACGATTTTACTTGGTGTTGTTTGATTGTTTCTTGTGAATTAATTTGAAAAGTACAGATAAATTTAAATATCTTTAGTAATATACTCTTTTCTATCCAATAACAGCCTAATTGCACACAGCTAGGCTTCAGATGCTATGGCAGAATGCCAGATTCTGAGTAGTGAGAAAATGGGACATCTCGGAAAGAGTCCCTCCAGCGACGCGTTGTTTGTATTATTTTTCATTTGGAAAAATAATCATCTTTTTCAAAAGAAAATAAAAATTATCGAAAATTCATGAATGTACTGATGTAGTTCTAATGTATGGGTTACCAGTCATAAGAAATAAGAAATTCGGGTGCGTCAGTAAATGTTGGACAATTATAGTGCTTACTAATTAGTATATATTTAAGTATAAGTATATTGCAAATAGATTGTTTTAATATGTATTAGACTTCAGCAGTTTGCTGGGTAAATAAATATAACATTTTTAAGTATTATATACATATACATATATATATATATATTATTATTATTGTTAAGTATGGTAGCAACGTATGATGAAATTGAGATTGAGGATATGACATTTTTGCCAAAAGAGCAAATGTTTACGTATCCTTGTCCTTGTGGTGATAGATTTGAAATTTTAGTTGACGATATGTTGGAGGGTGAAAATATTGCTGTCTGTCCAAGTTGTTCATTGATGATTGATGTTATTTTCGAACCAGAGGACCTTGCTGAATATTATCAACAAGCTGGAATGGACGTTCCTATTATCGGTATTACTGTTTACGATTACTCTTCTAATATAAGGAATGATTATACTTAACTTATGAGCAATTTCAAGGAAAAGAATGATTTGGTGATGGTAAAATTTAGGCCATCATTTTAGATATCAATAATAATTCTTCAAATTATATATATATATTTCTGTATGTGAACACATACCACATATTTAAAAGACTAAACGAGCAACTATTATTAATCCGAATAAGTGTATATTAAATTGATATATAATGGTATAATGGGGAGTGGAAGATCACATGTCCTTTTCATTATGTTCTTTTGTAAGCAAATTGGGGGTTTCATTAAAAGCTCCGTATCATAAGGTAAAATTCTATAATGATTAGATTGTTAAATTATGAATAGTCTCAGCCCAATTTTGCGTTATTATATAATATAATTGAATGAAAACGTCATTCTGCTTATCAGTACTGTATGAATGTTGTTTGTCCCATGTCACGTGATTTTTGGCTCGGTGCGTTGAAGTTTGAAAATTTTAGTAGCCTATTAGGTTGAGACTCATCTCATTGCAAAATTCAAGTATATTATTTTAATTTTAATGACTGCTAAATAGTGAATGAATTGATACATATTCATTGCGATAGATAGTGTATCTGACTCATCTTATTAGTTTCAATCTATTCGGAATAAAAAGTAAAGTCCTAACTTATTTTTTTTACAGATTTAATGAACGCTGAAAGTGAAGATATGAGCTCAAGTAGTATCAAACTATTAGCTGGTAACTCTCATCCTGAGTTGGCTGAGCTAATCTCCAAAAGATTAGGTATTCCCTTATCAAAAGTGGGTGTCTATCAATATTCCAACAAAGAGACTTCTGTTACCATCGGTGAAAGTATCCGTGATGAAGATGTCTATATCATTCAAACAGGTGCTGGCGAACAAGAAATTAACGACTTTTTAATGGAATTGTTAATTTTAATACATGCTTGTAAAACTGCGTCCGTTAGAAGAATTACTGCAGTTATTCCAAACTTCCCATACGCAAGACAGGATAAAAAGGATAAATCGCGTGCCCCAATTACAGCTAAACTAATTGCCAATTTACTTCAAACTGCTGGTTGTGACGGTGTTATTACTATGGATTTGCATGCATCTCAAATTCAAGGGTTCTTCCGTATCCCTGTAGATAATCTATACGCAGAACCAACTATTTTAGACTACGTGAGGATGAAGACTGATTTAGCTAATGCTATTTTAGTCTCGCCAGATGCTGGTGGTGCTAAAAGAGTTGCGTCTTTAGCTGATAAACTAGATTTAAATTTTGCATTAATCCATAAAGAACGACAAAAGGCTAATGAGGTCTCTAGAATGGTTTTAGTCGGTGATGTTACAGGAAAGTCATGTTTAGTTATAGATGATATGGCTGATACCTGTGGTACTTTAGTCAAGGCATGTGATACTTTGTTAGATCATGGTGCAAAGGAAGTTATTGCCATAGTTACACATGGTATTTTCTCAGGAGCCGCCAAGGAAAGATTAAGGAACAGTAGGCTAGCTAGAATAGTTTGTACTAATACAGTCCCAGTTGAATTAGATATTCCAATTATTGACCAAGTTGATATTAGTCCGACCTTAGCTGAAGCTATTAGAAGATTACATAATGGTGAGTCTATCTCATATTTGTTTACACATACACCATCCATGTAGGATGAGTAATTCCATATCAGCTTGTATAATAGAACCTCCTTTTTATTTAATGTACCTATAAATAAATAAATCATCATAAAAAACTGTATTCTCATTTTAATCCGACCTTTATTTAATCGCACTATATAAAAAACATTGAATGCATGACTAATTTATTTATTTCGTAAATTTACATATTATAGTATTAAAAATCAATAGTTGCTAAATATTTAAGGACAATAACATAATCTTTTACGATTAAAAATAGAAACTTTACACCTCATAGTTCATTTCATTATGTCAAACCATATATATATGTGTGTGTTTTCCTTTCCCGAAAGTTTTATCCATCATAAAATAGACATGTTAAGTCATTAAGGTTTCATGAAACTTAATATTCTTGACTTTCTTTTATTTTTATTGCTTGAATTACTACCTTTTCTTTGATTACCTTTCTGGACACTATGATGAATTCTGTCATCTGATATTTCATCATCTATAGGGACAACATTTTGTTGTTGCAATCTTATCTGTTCTCTATGTTTAATCTTGCGTATTAAGTCGTCACATTTAATTAATTGAGCAATTTTTTCCTCAGTCTCATTATTCTCTATGTCATCATGTTTAGATAGCTTATGTTGAGACTCAGCCGTACCATTCATATTTTTCAATTGTTCATCTTCTGAACTACTTTCAATCTCCTGATAAAAAAGAACATACGCTGTTGTTTGATCTTTTGAATCACCTGTAAATCTTAAAACAGTTGATTCGTCCACAGATTCGACAGTTGCATCATCAAATAATAACCAACCGAAAGGATTACATTTACATAAGCTAACATAGTGCCCGTGTTGTGGACTAGAACCAAGATGAATTACAACGCCTGATAGTTCATATTTTTTAGGTATTTCAGGGCCCAATGTAGACGAAACACTAAGAACCGATGGATAATAAATTTTGTTAAATAATTTGATGTTAGCATTTTTCTCCTCTACATACTTGAATCTCTTCAAATGTAAAGCTAATGTTTTCGGTAGTTTCTTTAAACCTACGAGTCTTTCAGCTTCTTGAAGGCCGTAGCATTGATTACAATAGAATTTGTTTGAGGAATTTAATATTTCTCGTTGATGGTAATGACGTAATACTTCCTGAATATCAATGCTTTCATCATCCTTAATTTCTATTGGAAAATCTAAAAATGGTTCTTCACTCGTTGTCACGGTATCACATGTTAGGCATTTTGTCTTATTACTCAATGTACCTTGGAATTGGCCCAAAATAAAATATTCTATATCGGGTGGGACATTCTTAATGTGATACGCCAAATATTCATTTAATTGGTTCAGTAAAAAATTTAAAAATTCATGGGCATCTTGTTGCATGGAAGAATTAAATAATACATTTTCCTTTTTTAATGTTTTTACAAATTGGGTCGGTGAAACAATACCAGTTAGGTTTTCATTTTCTGTGATACATTCAAATATATCTTTCAGAGCGTTGTATAGATTAGGTTTGACTGCAACATTGACCATGTGATCAATATTTAGGACAGGGCCCTTAATTAATGCAGCTTTCTTTCTTTGTTCGCTTGTATACAGTGATTTGTTTAGAATTGGTATTTCATTGGCTTGTGCCATAGAATCAGACTTGGTATGCTCCTGTAAAGTCGAACTTATTGGTGACAAGTTTGATTTCTGTGTGAGACCTTTACTTTTTTGAGCATCATCCTCTTTCCTTCCTACAATAATTGTCTTACAACCGCCATGTAACTTCTCGGTCATTGTATCTGATGACATAATTATGGTATGTGCATTATCAGATTTTTTATTCAGATTACGTTTATCATCTCTCTTTTTGGACGAATGAGATGCATTATCACCGAAGACTGAATTGGTTAACATTGCTTCGGAACCATATTTACTAAAAGCTTGTTTAAAGGTTGTTTTCTTCGGGGGGTCCCTTTCCCTAGTTTTGTCGTTTTCATTATCATTAAAGTCATTATTCATATCGGAATCATGCAGTGTATTATCATCACTTGTTTTGTAACTGGTATTTGATGAAGTATTATTCGTGTAACTATTATTATCACTATTATTTGGTTCGAAACTTTCCTGAGTAAATAATCTTGGGCTATTGCCAACCATTTTTAATTTTCGATGTCTTTTCATTGTTTCTGGTTTTGTTGGATATGCCAGTATCACTTTTCTAAAAGCATCCAAATGATAGAGGCATTGTAAAACGGAGTTACAATAACAAGTGTTACCAAAATTTTCATAACCGAATATTTTATTGGAACCATCACCAAATGGTAATAATCTAGATACTTTTGGGAATAACATTTCATTTTGTAAATTCGACAAATTTTCATCTTCTTCTTCGGCTTCTTGTATTATAATTGTTTGTTGAATAGTTCTAGTGTCATCAGTAGTTGTAGTATTTTTCAATGTTGTGTAATTATTCTCTTTGACATTATGAATATCCTCATCGGTTTTGGAATGTATATCATGTTTTTTGGTTTGTAACTCATCGTTGATATGGTTATGAAAATGACTATGATCATCGTTTACTGAATTTTCCATAGATCTTGGTTTTGAATTCGGACTTGGTACTGAATGGGTTACACCACCATTGCTATGGTGATTCTGATGGTGTATTTTCTTGTCATTGGATGCTGTAGCTCTATTTCCCTCTCTAGTTGCCACTTTTTCCTTGTTAGATCTTTTAATTAAAACAAATCTTTTTAACATTATTCTTATAAATATACTTCAGGCGGGAAATAGGCATAAAACGAATGGATATGTTGTGATTCGATCCTCTAAAATGTAATAGTTGTGCGGATAATGCGATATATGGAAGAAAATATCGATAATCAATAATTCCTTCGAATGCTAGGGTATAATATTATTACTAATTTGCCTATGAACCCTTTTAGGGGAAGTATCTAATAAGTGAAAAGTATTTGTTTGGGAAGTAACCTAATCTTAATAGAAACCAAAATAAATAATACCGGCTCTATTGTTGTTGAACAAAAAAATATTTAAATTACAAATTTCCTATCTTAAATCGAAATCTTTTTGGTAAGTAACCTAACATGGAAACACAGTGATTAAACTTTCAAACATTGTCCCCTCCCTTTGTCTATTTTAACCAGGCTACCATCGCGCTTACCAACAAAAAGACAAACGACGGAATTTTACGGTGAATTTGAGGTCGAAATGGAGAAATGGAGAAATTGTGAAGGAAAATCACTCATTTTATATATAGAATAGTAGTGATAACAGAGTGGCAACGGTTGTAACAGCTGTCGATGAGTTCAACTTGTGCAATCATGAATATAATATGATATATATGTGTGTGTTAGATTCATTCTCAAAGTCTGAAGGTTTTCTGAGATCTTGCAATGAGGCACATACATTGAACTGTGTCTTTTAATACTATCTTGTGTTGAACCATATAAAGGTGTAATACGACGTATATATTTATACAAACTATTGATTGAAACACTTAAAGGATTTTAAAAAAAAATTTTACAAGTATGTAATATTTTTATGTTTACTTCAAGAATGAGGAAATTCATTCTTTATGTAAGCTACAGATTTAGTTCTTTTAGTTCTTTTAAACCTAAAAGCAGAACACTTGAAAGAAGAAACAATGATGATTTTTTTTCCTTTGTAAATTTACTCATTTTCCTTATGTATTTAATTATGCAATAGATATTTATATTTTTGATGTCCCACCCATTTAAATTTTTTTCATTTAGTCATCTTCTTCCCTTGGATCACCAATACCATCTTCATAGATTGCAAAGACACCTTCTGCTTCAGGTAAACATGGCGAATCAACAACTTTACAAAGTCTTTGACAACCTTTACCTTTTCTAAAACCTAATCTTGTTGTCGATGAATGTGCCATAATATTACCACCAATTGGTTTCTTTGGATCAGGGTTAAACATCATACCACCATCAACTTGTGCGACAACTTGGTTTGTTACTACTACAGCAACACCGAATTGATCAGCGAGTCGTTGTAAGGCACGCATAAATTTAGCTAAATGCATTTGTCTTGCACTTAATTCACCACGACCAGAAAAATCTGTTCTATATAATGCCATAACTGAATCAACAATAATTAATGAAAATCTTGATTCACTCATCATTTGTGCTGCAGCATCTAATAATCTCAATTGATGATCTGCGTTATAAGCTCTTGCATAAGCAACATTATTTAATGCATCATCTGGATCTAAACCAAATCTCTGTGCAATTGATACTAATCTAACTGGTCTAAAAGTCCCTTCTGTATCAATATATAAACATTTACCTTCACCACCACCTATATCTAATGGAATTTGACAAGTTACAGCTAAAGTATGACATAATTGAGATTTACCCGTTCTAAATTCACCATATAATTCTGTAATTGAACCTGTTTCAATACCACCACCTAATAAAGTATCCAAATTTTTTGAACCTGTTGTTAAACAAATCATTTCTGATCTTCTTGAATGAAAATCTGCTGCTGTAACAAAACCCAATGGAACTAATCTAGCAGCTTCACTTAATAATTTATCAGCTTTTGCTTCAGAGATACCTTTAATCTCTAATAAAGCTTTACGTGGTGCATAAGCAACAGCTTCAACGGTATGTAAACCATTATCTCTTAATTTTTTTAAATCTGATGCGGTTAAACCATTAACTTGTAGTTTATCTAATGGAACAAAAGATGCCAAAGCAACATCTTCTTGTTCTTCACCTTCCATAACATAATCATTTTCCTGTTCGTTTCCAACAGGTTGTTCCTCATATGTATCTGCAGGACCATTATTTCCAACCCCTTGTGATGCATCAGCTGGTGCGGTCGACATTAATGACAAAGACGACTGTTCTAACTGAGTTGGAGCGGCGATCTGTTCCTCTACCTGTGACTGAGACATAACTACACAACGATATAGATATATATACACTCTTCTTACAAAAGATAACTTGAAAAACTACACAACTCTTGTTCTTCCACTTTCCTTCGAACTGATATATAAGATTTTCTGATCTCTTCCACTGTGGGTAATGGATTTCTCTCTATATATTGTCCAGTAGCGCGCGTTTAACCGCAAATGTAAACAAACTGAACTTTAACGCGTCACACACACATCACAACATAGCATCTATCTATAATAGCCATTGTATTGCACATTATAGCATATCATAGGATAGCATAGCGTATATATACACCATATAGACAAACATTTAGGCGAACTGCTCGAGCGGTAATAATATTACCGCAATGCTGCTGCTCATGTGTAAACACATCATTTAGTTGATAGATTGTGAATAACGTCGGGGTAACACACATGGCAGTTGTTAAACATTACCCTACCCAATAGTTCAAAATTTTCAGGTGGCAAAATTGCATAATAAGATAAAAATTGAAGCGCTGGAAGGGGAGGAACTACAGATATACGCACTGGTGTTAAAGGATAGAACAGTTTTGGGTAAAATAAAGAGAAAACATTTTTACTTCAAAGCAGTTACGGTCGAGTGTTTAGTTTGTTTTTGTGGGATTGAATTCGTTACAACAGCTTTTTTTTTTTGATAGAACAGAGAGATAGTTAATCAAGCAAAGTATGTCAGATCCAAGTTCTATTAATGGTGGTATTGTCGTTGCCATGGCAGGTAAAGATTGTGTAGCGATTGCTTGTGATTTACGTTTAGGTAGTCAATCGTTAGGTGTGTCGAATAACTTCGAAAAAATATTTCATTATGGTCATGTCTTCATGGGTGTTACAGGTTTAGCAACAGATGTAACAACAATAAATGAAACATTTCGTTATAAGACAAATATATATAAATTGAAAGAAGACAGAGCAATTGAACCAGAAACATTTACAGAATTAGTATCAAGTACTTTATATGAAAAAAGATTTGGTCCTTATTTCGTTGGTCCGGTTGTTGCAGGTATTAATTCAAAATCTGGTAAACCGTTCATTGCAGGTTTCGATTTAATTGGTTGTATCGATGAAGCAAAAGATTTTATCGTTAGTGGTACAGCATCTGATCAACTTTTCGGTATGTGTGAATCCCTTTATGAACCAAATTTAGAAGCAGATGATTTATTTGAAACAATAAGTCAAGCACTTTTAAATGCAGCAGATCGTGATGCTTTATCGGGTTGGGGTGCCATTGTATATATTATTAAAAAAGACGAAGTAATAAAGAGAAACTTGAAGATGAGACAAGATTGAGGAAAACAAAAAATCTTTTTACAATTACAAATCTTAGAACATCAGAATCAACTCATTTTAGTGGCATTTTTCAAACAAATTTCATACATATCTTTCAATTATATATATGTATTACATACAAAAACACAATATATATACAATTACCATAATTTAATTCAAATTATTTTACGAACTACATTCTGTTTCCAAAATTCTATTTTTTTTTTGGCTGTTGACGGTTTTTAAATTTCATTGTAATGAAAAAAAAAGGGCCACTCTATATATCAATGATGAGGTTTAAAGTAGTGAATATCAAATATTAATCTTAGAGGGGAATAATAGTATCTATAGCTGCATGTCACAAGGTACACAAGAAGGTTCTGTGGTAAATGTTTCTCATAGAAACATGACTCTTGACCACAAATCAAGACAGACACAGCAAATGATACGATTCTTTACCGGTACTGCACTCACTTTGCTGTGTACCAGAATGATCCACAGAACAATGGTCAACTTAAAATGTATGAACTCTTTAATAAACTATATCTTATCATTCAACTATTTTTTTCTTAATTTACTAACATAACTATTAGACAAACCAAAACTATTCCACACAAATAACAAGCCACCCGCACAAGTTTACCAAGGTGAAGCAACAAAAGCGCTCGTGCTTTCATCAGGACTATCTGTAGGATTATTATCCATGTTTATATTTGGTGGTTGCTGGATTTATGATATAACCACTTTAAAAGAGTTTTCCAATGGTTTGAAGGCTTTTTTTGAAAGACATGGCTTAGGTCAGCAACTGAAAGAAGATTATAATGATTCATCACAACTTATATTTGATGAATTATCACATATTTTGGATGATCCCAAAAAATAGTACAACATATCCTGTATATACTACACACATATATAAAATATTAATTACATTTAAATACTTAATAATATTACCACGCACTGTCATTTCTTCTATAACTGTAAATTTAACAAAAATATATAACAAGAGGGTCAAACAAATCCCAAAAACATTTAAGAGATCAAAACCATATATGTCAATTAATATGTATCTGTATTTATTTTTGATATCGTTGCGGTCATCTGCTTATTTTAGCGTTTTGAAACTCGCTTAATTGACATATATAGGAAATTGAAATAATGAGTTAGATAATAGCCATCTATCCTAGGCCTTAAAATATAGTCAAAAACAAAAAACATAAATAAAAATCAGTTTCAATTTTCTTCTATCAAAGACACTTATAGATTAGATGGCAGTAATGAATGTTTTTGATCAGTCATATACCCCATCTGCCTCGTTGGATTTAGGAGATGGAGCAAGTCAATTATCACCGCTGTCAAGTTCAAATAGACTTAAACTTGACAATACATCAAAGAAAAACAAACAAACTCTTTTACTATCTACATCCTTCGTATCTACAAGAAGAATAGACAATACATCCCCCACGTCAACAAGTCCTTTGCAGGCTAGAAGGTCTGTAAATAATGCAACAAAAATGTTGATCAATGCTAAATCTGAGATCAATCGTTTACAACAGGAATTGAATGAAGTTAGAAAGAAGAAAGAGAATACCAAGAAAATTAGAGAGGCAACAGGAACAAATATATACAGTGGTACATATTCAACAGAACATTTACAAAAATATTCAATGAGAATTAGAACTAATACTCAAATCAGAGAGTTTGATAAAACAATTAAAAAACTTGAAAAGGAAATTCAAAACCTAACGAATCAGTATGAAAGAGCCAAAGACCTACCTAGTCTAGATAAACCATGTTATTCCAGTGAATCTGTTTCCGTTGAATCTTTGAAAGATCTGTCTAATGATCAGGGTACAATATCCGTAGATCATACTAACACCTCGAAAATTTACCATACAGATATTTCCACTGATCCCACTGGTGGTATTAACTCAAGTATATCGACTATAGATACAGTCGATCAATCAAGATCTCATACACCGGTAACAGGAACCATGGAAAGTGCAACATGGAAAATTAGCGAATGCATGCAAACTCTCCATGAATCAAATATTTCTTCTGATTTCGTTCTTCAACAATCGAATAAATTAGTCGATCTATTGAGAAAGTATCCAGAGCTTCGACAGGATTTGGTATTAAAATCATTTTTAAATACAATTCAAGAACTTCTTCTACGTGATGATAAAGTAATATCTTCATCGGTGTACAGAATGTGCCGATATTTAATAGACGGAGAACAGTTCATTCATACTCTAATCAAATTAAGAATAGATGCATTCCTTATTATGTCATTAGCAAAAGGTAACAATAATATTATTGAGAGGGAACAGGCCATAAAATTGATACGTCTTTTTGCAGAATATAGAATAGGTATCACAAAAGGTATTGTGCAAGGCATTATTAGCTGTATCGAAAAAACAGACGATACAATACGAAATATAGCATTAGAAACTCTGCTGGAATTATGTTTTGAGCATCCTCAATTAGTAAATGAATGTAATGGAATGCGTGTATTGGAAGGTTTTCTACACGATTATTCCTCTTTCCCATTAGCATCAATAATATTAGATACAGTCCTGGAATTAATGGCAACACATAGTACCAGAACGTACTTTTTGAATGATTTCAATATATCAGTACTGGCAACTGCTTTTTCCGATTTCAATGGTAAAGGTTCTATTAATACCGAGAAGTTACAAAATTCAGGAGTTCTCATTTCAAGAGCATTAAAGAACGACAATGGACTTATGTTATTTTCAGTAGATAACTTTAAACCTATTAAAGAACTTTTAGCCTTCATCAAAGTACCATTATATGCTGATTATCTTATTGATATTTTCCTTAATGTCTTACATATCAAACCCTATCCCAAACCTAAGGATAAAAACCTTTTGTTGAAAACAGAACCTTCAAACTTTCTTCATGAATCATCATCATTTAATCAACATTTAGCATTAATAGTATCCATTTTAGATTACTGTAAATTCGATCATATTCTATCTGAGCTAATAGGTACGGGAAGAGCAAATAATTTGAAGGAAAGACTAATCAATAAATCGCGATATTTACTTGCAGAATATATGAACTTTAAAAACAATGTTATACGTGATGGAAAATATTCTTCATTTGAGAGTTACTCAAAAGACAAATCTACTGTGTTCGAGGAATATTTTAAATTCGATATGGTGGTGCAAGATATGAATCGCAGTAGAAATACTCTAGGACTTTCGAAAACCAATTACAGTGATAATTTGAGGAAATATTCAAAAAATGTCAAAGATAGCACAATGATGGGCGATATGGATGATCTGAGGTTTAGAAAAATGGTATACGATTCCAAAGTGTTGCAAACCAAAGATTTTACGCAGTGGAATTGGAATATTATTCAAGAATTATTAGAAGGGCCGCTTTTGAATAAAAAGCACTTTGAGGAACTGGTTAAATCCACAAAATTTATTAGAAGATTGTTGGTCTTTTACAGACCCTTAAGATTGAGATTTTCAAATGTCGATCAAGGAGCAAGACTTTCCCAAAAATATATCCAAGTAGGTTGTTCTTTCTTTAAAATGCTAACTACTAATCCAGAAGGTATGAAAATCTTAACAGATGATACCAAGATTATTCCTCAATTAGCATCATTGATTTTCAATGCAATTGAAGAGAGTTCTCGAAGCAATATCTTCAACGAGGATTCATTAAAGACAAAGATCATTCCTGGTTACTTTAAGTTTATAGGTATCTTAACGCAATCTTCAAATGGTGTTAGCATATTAATGAGATGGAATTTCTTCACAGTGATCTACAAAATGTTTCAATTCGATTCTCGTATCGGGTTAAAATTCTTATTGTTGACATTACCTGAATTAGATTTAAGTCACTCTTCTCATTGTCGTAATATATTAGGAAGAGCTTTAGTAGTTTCAAATGAATACGTTAGAATGAGTGCGACTAAATTCCTGGGCGAACGGTTAAAACAATCTCTTCACCAAAAAGAAGGCAATGCCAGTTGTCTCAGATTAACCACAGAACAAATGAATATGCAAAGATATATGATGGAAATGCTAACAAGACAATTGTACGATCTAAGCCCAAATATAGTCGCTATTGCAGATCAATCATTGTACGAGTACATTGCAGAAGGTGAAAAATCACAGGAAATAAGCACCTCTTTAAGGACAACTTTGAATCAAATGGTTTTTATTAATTCGCCAATTTTGTTTGAACTTCTAAGCAGATCATACGGATTTCAGCTTCTCAATGAAATCAAGTTTGTAGAACAGCAACGTCTGTCTTGGCTTGATGTTAAAAATAAAGAATACGTGGATACTGTTGAAAAATTTATGAAGAAAAATCTTTATAGCCAAAAAAGAGCTTTTAATAGTAGAACATCTAGTACGATTAATCGTTTACCGTTGCACTTTTATGAAAGTTTAGCAAAGACAGAAGATGGTATTACCTTAATAAGTCAAAATGGTGATTTGATAAAATTTATGAATGTAATTAAAAGATATATTAGCGAAGGTATGAACAATGAGAATCCTGATGATGTATTGAATTTAAAGGCTGCAATTTGGTGTTCCGGTTTCATTGGTTCAACTAAATTAGGTATCGGTTTATTAGATAATTATTCATTAGTGGAAGATATTTTACAAATATCTTATAGTGCCAGTGTTACAACTGTTAGATTTACGGCATTCTACGTATTAGGGCTAATCGGATCTACAAGAGAGGGTTGTGAAATTTTAGATGAAATGGGTTGGAATTGCACAGTTGATGTCCAAGAGAGACCTGTTGGTATAACTTTACCTGACAGACTTGATAAATTTTTATCTTTCAACGAGAAAAAATGGTTCGTTCAAAGTGAATATAAAGTTGAAACAACTAAATTCAATCAAAACAGTGGTGAAATACTGGGTGATATAGTACCAATTCAATTTAATTTAGATCACTTACTATATGAAAAGAATATGATTGAAAATACTATTCAAGAAAAGAATAGAAATGATGATGTTAGCTTGTTGAGGACTCATACACCGCCTTCAGTTGAAGCATCAAACAGTTCAACTAAAGTGTTGACGACCAGAGCAGAAAGAGGAAGTACCTTATCTAATATATCTTTTACTGATGGGGACATGACTATTATTGATAAAATTATTGAATCTATTAGTCAATTGGGAAATCATATTCTATCGAATGCTGCAATAAAGACAATTACAGATTTAAATAATAAATATGGTCCAGTTTTGTTCGAAAGTGAGGTTATGTTCATGAAAGTGATGGAAATGTTGGAAAAATTTAGATTCAAACCTCAAGTACGTAAATTTCTATGCGAATTATTCATTAATGTTCGTGCACTAGAAAATGTTATTAGAAATGATAAAAAGATTAAAAAGAATACGAATAAACCTGAACATAAACACTCAATCGAATCAATAGTTGAACCGGTCGAAAAAGAATCAGTTTCTAGTCGATCTATCCCATCTTCACCCTTATCATAGAGACTATCTTTCCATCTTTCCATTTTTTTTGCATGATATAAAAGTATAATTTTAATGAAATATTTATGAATATGTAGATGTCTATAAGTATGATTTCTAAATTTAATCAGAATCTTGGGCGTCTCTAAACAATAAAGGTGTATTTTTATATAAATTATAAGCATCCATTAACTCCTTTGGGATGGTAAATTCAACAGAATCGTCATCGATATCTTCAATCAATTTAAATTGATCATTATACCACTGCAAACCGGGTATTAAATGTAATACATTTGACGGTATATATTTAACTGTATCCATTTCTTCCATTTCTTCCAAACCTGAATCCATTTCATGTAATGTAGTAATTAAACTTGAAATCTTTCGAAGTAATGTTGTGTATTCTTTTCTTAACGTCGCATCTTGTTTTTTCAATTCTTCATTCCTTGAAGACAATTTATTAAACTCCTTTGCCAGATTGTATGATGGCTCGATAGACATTTGAATCCAAATATATATGTGTGTATACTTTGATGTGTTTCAGTTCACCTACGTATATCACTGCCATTGTAGGTATATTTCAAACTGATAAATTTCGTCACTAGAGTGGGAAACCACCATCATGTGCAGAACAATTATGTTACCCGAACACAATCACGTGCACGCACACCAGATCACATGACTAAGCGTGCACACTACAGGTGACCCACACATTTCATCAAATCTATTAATCAGACACATCACGTGTTGTGATTCGCACAAATGGTAATTCAGGAGAAAAGGAAAAAAAAGGGGAGCAAAAACGAGCAAGTGGGTGCAACGATTTCTGTGGATTGAGTTGAGTCAGCTGGACCAGAACATAAAATAACACAACTGGGCTTCTTCCAACTATTGCGATATCTGACAGTAACCACCAGTGGAAAATCAATGTGGCGGCGATACAACTAATTGCGATTCATTTGTCGTTTCTCGCTACTGGTCGAGTTTCTTTACGATGCTGTTAATTCATGTGCTGCCCATCGCTGATTCTTGAGAATGGTAGTACTGTGGGAACTGGAATGTGTTGAAAACAACGTTATTTTATTATGTGACGGCTGGTGCTCGTACAGCAAACAAACTAGTTGAAACAGTCGCTGTGGAGTTTGTAGACATCACTCAGTATTGTTTACTGATATTTTCTATCCATCGATTTATATGGCTGTTCGATGAATCCTTTGTAAATTTCTTGCTGAAGCACATGTCGAACTGTGAATTAATTTTGTCGGTAACTGTGAAAAAAATATAAGATATATAAAGGTAATACAACCTCCCTAATTTCAACACTTTTTATTTCTTACAGTCTTGTTATCATATCTTCATTACCATATTATAGTAAAAATAAAATAACAATCCTGCTCCCTTCAAACCAAAATTAAAAATATGGTTCAATCTGCTGTCTTAGGTTTCCCAAGAATTGGTCCAAATAGAGAATTGAAAAAAGCTACCGAAGCTTACTGGAATGGTAAGATTTCTGTGGATGATTTATTAAAAGTCGGTAAAGACATTAGAGAACAAAATTGGAAATTACAAAAACAAGCCGGTGTAGATATTATTCCATCTAATGATTTCTCATTTTACGATCAAGTTTTAGATCTATCTGTTTTATTCAATGTTATCCCAGATCGCTACACTAAATATCAATTATCTCAATTAGATGTTTTATTCGCTATGGGCAGAGGTTTACAAAGAAAAGCTAATGATTCTGAACCAGCTGTTGATGTTACAGCTCTAGAAATGGTTAAATGGTTCGATTCTAATTATCATTATGTTAGACCGACTTTTGGTAAGAACCTGTCATTTAAATTAAATGGTCAAAAACCCGTTGATGAATTCCTGGAAGCTAACGCTTTAGGTATTCAAACTAGACCAGTCTTAGTTGGCCCAGTTTCTTACTTAGTATTAGGTAAAGCTGATAAAGATAACTTGGAATTAGATCCAATTTCCTTATTAGATCAATTATTACCATTATACACTGAAATTTTACAAAAGTTAGCTGACGCTGGAGCCACTGAAGTTCAATTAGATGAACCAACTTTAGTCTTAGATTTACCATCTAATGTCCAAGCGGCTGTTAAAAAAGCTTACACTTATTTCGGTCAACAAGCTAACTTACCAAAAATTACTGTCGCTTCTTATTTCGGTACTGCTGTTCCAAACTTAGATTCTTTAAAGAACTTCAGTTGCTGGTTTTCATTTCGATTTTGTTAGAGCTCCAGAGCAATTCAGTGATGTCTTAGCCGCTATTTCTCCAAACCAAACTTTATCCATTGGTATTGTCGACGGTAGAAATATCTGGAAGAACAACCTTGCTAAATCTTCCCATTTTGTTAACGAAGCCATTACTAAATTGGGTGCTGAAAGGGTCATCGTTGCTACTTCTTCTTCCTTATTACACACTCCGGTTGATTTACAAAATGAAAATAAATTAGAAGCTGAATTAAAGAATTATTTCTCATTCGCTACCCAAAAGTTATATGAAGTTGTTACTATTGCTAAGAGTGTTTCTGGTCAAGATGTTTCCGCTGAATTATCTGCTAATGCTGTTTCTATCAGTGCTAGAGGTAACTCATCTTTAATCAACGACCAAGCTGTTAAGGACAGAGTCGCATCTATAAATGCAAAGATGTCTACTAGAGCTGCTCCATTCGACGAAAGATTAGCTGAACAACAACCAATCTTTAAATTACCATTATTCCCAACTACTACAATTGGTTCTTTCCCACAAACTAAAGATATCAGAATTAACAGAAACAAATTTAACAAGGGTCAAATTTCAGCCCAAGAATATGAACAGTTCATTAACTCTGAAATCGAAAAAGTTATCAGATTCCAAGAAGAAATTGATTTAGATGTCTTAGTTCACGGTGAACCAGAAAGAAATGATATGGTTCAATACTTTGGTGAACAATTAAAGGGTTACGCTTTTACTACCAATGGTTGGGTTCAATCTTATGGTTCTAGATACGTTAGACCACCAATTATTGTTGGTGATTTATCTAGACCAAAGGCTATGTCAGTTAAGGAATCTGTCTATGCTCAATCTTTAACCAAGAAACATGTTAAAGGTATGTTAACTGGTCCAATTACTTGTTTAAGATGGTCTTTCCCAAGAGATGATATTGATCAACAAACACAAGCTCATCAATTAGGTTTAGCTTTAAGAGATGAAGTTAACGATTTAGAAGCTGCTGGTATCAAAGTTATTCAAGTCGATGAGCCAGCTATCAGAGAAGGTTTACCATTAAGAGCTGGTGCCGAAAGATCCGCTTATCAAATCTGGGCCGCTGAAGCTTTCAGAATCGCTACTTCTGGTGTCTCTAACAAGACTCAAATTCATTCCCATTTCTGTTACTCTGATTTAGATCCAAACCATATTAAAGCTCTAGATGCTGATGTTGTTTCTATTGAATTCTCCAAGAAGGACGATGCCAACTACATTGCTGAATTCAAGGACTATCCAAATCATATTGGTTTAGGGTTATTCGATATTCACTCTCCAAGAATTCCATCTACCGAAGAGTTCATCAGCAAGATTGAAACCATCTTAAAAACTTATCCAGCTCAAAAGTTCTGGGTTAACCCAGATTGTGGTTTAAAGACTAGAGGTTGGGAAGAAACCAGATTATCTTTAACTCATATGGTTGAAGCAGCTAAACACTTCCGTGAACAATACAAAAACCAAAACTAATCTAACGAGTTCCTCTTTGTTTGATTCATTTTTTTTCTATCTCCTATTGATATAGAGGGGCAGGGGCTACTTTATTCAACATTTGTGGTTTATTACTTATTCATCTTTCTATAGCATTTCAAATTTATTTAAATAACATATATATGTTTTGTATATCTATTTTAACGCATTCAACATTCGTTTCTAAACAAATATTTTTTTTGCTTTCAATCTCTGACCTCATTATATTCTCAGAAAACTGTACCTGCATCAAATCTGCTTAAACATATATAATTATGAAGGTATTTTAAGTATAGTTGCAAAAAAAGTGTTTCTAATTAAGTTAGAATATATCTTCGTTCTCAATTAGTTTCTATTTGTCGTTATATATCGATATATGAAGTTACTTAAACGGTACCAACTTTCGAGGCCCAGATTTCTTCAGCTTGAACAATGGTACTGTGATTAGCCAACATCTTATTCATAGTTTCGATATATTCATCGTATTCATCAGAATCGAAAACAATACCACCACCTGCTTGTAAGTATGCGACACCATCTCTATAAACCATTGTTCTTAATGCAATGCACGTATTCATTGTCTTACCATCATAAGACCAGTTACCGACAGCACCTGCATAAACACCACGTCTTTCACCTTCTAGTTCACCAATTAATTCCATGGCTTTAACCTTGGGAGCACCACTTACTGTACCAGCTGGAAAAATTGATCTGAAAGCATCAAAATTGGTCATACCTGGTCTTAAGGTACCACTAACTTCTGAAACCAAATGTTGAACATGGGAAAATTTTTGCACGGTTAATAATTTATCAACTTTAGTTGATAATGGATCACAAACTCTATTTATATCATTTCTTGCTAAATCTACCAACATAATATGTTCAGCACGATCTTTCAAGGAACCATATAATTCATCAGCTAATGCATCATCTTCTTTAGCAGTTTTACCTCTTTTAATGGTACCAGCGATTGGATGTGTAATAATTTTATTATCAGAATCTGCGCTACATAATAATTCTGGAGAAGCACCAATAATTTGGAAATCCAAACAATCGATATAAAACAAATATGGTGATGGATTGACTGTACGCAAATGACGATATATATTGAATGGATGCAATGAAGTTGGTCTGGCGACTCTTTGAGATGGAACGGCTTGAATAATATCACCTTTTTTAATATGTGATTTTAAAGTTTTTACGTGATTTTTGTAACCTTCTTCACCAATATTGGAGGTAAAAGTTTGACCTAATTTAATTGGTGGTTGTTCAGGGTATGAAAGTGGAGTTTTATCATCTTTTAATTTATTGTAAATTTCTGTGATAATTTTTGTTGCTTGTTTATAACCTTCTTCTAAAGTTATTTCATTTGTATTGATGTTGTGAATAATTTGAAATCTTTGGAAGACGTAATCAAATGCAATAATTGTATCACAAAGCATTAAATAAGCTTCTGGAACCTTTAATACATCCTTTAATGGTCTTTTAGTCTTTGGTTCGAAATATTGTACACAATCGTATGATATATAACCAACCGCACCACCACTTAATTTTGGCAAACCGGGAACATTTTCTGCCATTTTAGTCTTTGACATTTCATCTTGTAAGATAATCAATGGGTCTTGTTCCATGTTTTCTGTTGGACCTGTCTTAATAATCTTCCTTGGAGACATACCAATGAATGAGAAACGATCTAATTCATTATTTGTTTTAGCTCCTTCTAATAAGAAAGATTCTGTTCTATTCAGATTATTCAAATCGCTCAGTTTCAGATAAGCGACATGTGGAGTCAACTCCAATGATGGTAGGAACGTGTAAACGGGATACATATTAATTGAACTGTCATTATTCTCTTCGACCAGATGCTTTAAGACATCGATCTCCGGTTGAATCTTTACTTGCTCAGTCATTATTTAGTTTCCTTTCTTTCTTTCCTTTTAAAACTCCAAACAGTTACAATACAACACAGATATAACTCAAACCACTTAAGAGTTACATATATCTCTATAACAGATAACATCCTCAACCAACTTTCTGACTCACCAACCAACATATAACCGAACTAACCATCCGATCCCATCGATATCCACAGTTAGAAAATGACGATTTTGCAAAAACTGAAAAATTTTCCTCTCGTACAAGACGATGGCAGATTGCAGACAGTTCACATGGCTTTTACACTAATAACTATCGATTTTATCGATAGTTAAAACAACAGAGAATACGATTCGAACGCTATATACTGGTATCTCAACAAGAACACTACTTATACACGCCAATGGCATTGTTTTTGACCATCAGTTGCCATCAAACAGCTGCACAGATAAGTTTGGTATATTTGAACCAAAAAAATAAAAGCGCCTGATTTTGACGAAGAGGAAAGAGAAAAACTTGATAAAAAAACAGAGAGCAAAGAGTTGGTAAACAATTTTGTGCTGGTGGTTTCGTTGGTTAAAGGGGAGGTTGCAAGGTTAAAAGAGGTTTTGAGCGTCTGTATTGTGTGTGTTTGTCGGCGGTATTTTTGTGAAGTGTGTCTGCAGTAAGGTCAATTGCATATTAAGTCCTGTTTCTCACGTTTTCAATATAAGTTTATTTTAATCAGATAGATAAACCCAAACGTAAAAGTAATAAATAAAAATCAAAGAAATAAGATAAAATCAAAAAATAAAGGTAGTACATCTTTAATCCAAGTGGATAAATTAATAATAAAAGTTTTAAAAGAATAGAATCAATCAATCATGGGTCAGATACTTTCAAATCCTGTTATCGATAAAGAACACCATTCCGGTGAGGATTTATTAACTGCTTTCGGTTTATGTGCCATGCAAGGTTGGAGAATGTCCATGGAAGATGCTCATATTGTCGAACCAAACGTTTTAACAGAAAATGATAAAGATCATATCGCATTATACAGTATCTTTGACGGTCACGGTGGTTCAGGTGTCGCTCAATTCTCTGGTAGTAAAGTTACTTCAATTTTACAAAAACAACAAAGTTTTAAAGATGGTAATTTATCAAAGGCTTTAATCGATACTTATTTAGCTACCGATGAAGAATTATTAAAGGATCCTATTTTAAAGAATGATCATAGTGGTTGTACTGCAACTTCTGTGTTAATATCGAAATTACAACAATTAATTGTTTGTGGTAATTCAGGTGATTCAAGAACTGTATTGTCAACTGGTGGTAATGCAAAAGCAATGTCTTTTGATCATAAACCAACTTTAGCTAGCGAAAAATCTCGTATTATTGCCGCTGATGGTTTTGTTGAAATGGATCGTGTTAATGGTAATTTAGCTTTATCTCGTGCTATTGGTGATTTTGAATTTAAAAATAATACTAAATTAGGTCCACATGAACAAATTGTTACTTGTGTACCTGATATATTTGAACATAAATTAGATTACACAAATGATGAATTTGTCATATTAGCTTGTGATGGTATTTGGGATTGTTTATCATCTCAAGAATGTGTTGATTTAGTATTATATGGTATTAATAATGGTAATATGTCATTGAATGATATCACATCAAGAATTATCGATGTTTGTTGTTCTCCAACAACTGAAGGTACAGGTATTGGTTGTGATAATATAAGTATTACAATCGTTGCATTGCTAAAAGAAAATGAAACAATTAATCAATGGTTTGAAAGAATAAGATCTAAAAATTACAATCGTCCAATTTCATTCGCATTAAAGAGAAAAGTAATTTACAATTATTATGAATTCCCTGAAGATGAATCTCAGATATTTGATGTTACAACTAAAAAACCGCAAGAACGTTTTAATCAAGATAATCTTGCAAATGAAGATACAATGGATATAGATGATACCGATGCTGATGATGATACTCATACCCATCCTGGTAGAGCAACAAGTTTAAATGGTTTCCCATTAGAAGCTTTATTAGGCGGTGGAATAACAATTTCACAAGGTCCAGATAATCAACCATATCTAAGTGGTAATTTAAATGATATTCTAGCATCATTTAGAAATCCGTATGGTGATGCATCTAAAGAAAAAGATGATGAAGAAGAAGACGAAGATAATAAAAATGAAGTCACTGGTGACGCTGATGCTGACGCTGATAATAAGATTGAAGAAATTAAATAATGAGTTTAAAAAGGGGAAAAAAGAAAAAATATAAATCATTGTTATCTCTATTGGACTTAGTTATCTGATACTAAAAAATACTGTTTTTTTCAACTTTTTTTTTTCATAAGAGGTTCAATGAAAAACGACGTGTAACATGTAAATTATATCATGATTAATATAAAATTAAAGTAACCAGAATTTCTTTTAATTATATACACAATTGTATGCATACTATGTACCAATATCAATGATTTAAAAACTTGCGCTTGATGATTAATTGAGAAGACAAATTGTATAATTTTCCAGTAATCGCAATTATGGTAGTTATTATACTTTAGAGGTTTAGAAGTACTTTGACAGTATGAAACAAAAAGCAAAAAATCAAAAAACCGAAAAGAATTAGGCACCTGCTAGAATATCGTGTAGCGTGGGGGAAGGGAAGGGAAGGATTCAAACCTCTAAAGTAAGATATGCGATATATACAGATATGGCCCGCCATTATACAGCAAATGGTCCAATGGAATTCAACATTTTGTCTGCTCAGCTCATTGCATTCCACTGTGCTGTGCTGTGCTGTGCTGTAACTCGAGAGCAACCACAATCGCACAGACACAAGACAGAGAAACCCCAAGTAGGTTTGAAACGGTGGCCATCGCGTTTGACGCCTGAGATGCCCATATGGCATGCAACTTATCGAGCGGTGCAAAGGAACAATACAGCAGAGTGAACCCCATCCCATCCCCTGTACGAACACATAAATCTCGCGCAATCATGGCAGTTTCCTTCTCCCCCGGCCACAAATACACGTAGACAAGCTCAGTTTATTTTTATTTTTCTCGGGGGTTGCTCCGCGGTGGTTTCAACGAAGTATTTTTGCTGTCTCTCTTCCCTTCCCTTCCGGGCTGCAAATCCGGCAAAGGGTTCTACCCCTCCTTGTGCTGTCTGTCTAGTTCCTGATCTCTGATGTAAACTTACTGCAAATGGTAGCACGCACTGTTTCTATGGCCATTTGCTTTGACATCGTCGAGCATCGTTTCCTTCAGGTTCCTCCGTCTCGCAACTTCTGCTATTTAATTTCCCTATTCGATAAACTATCAAGATTATACAACCTTAGTTCCTTTCCTGCATGCAGCCCTGTTCCCAGATATCTCTGTGTCAACTTTATAGTAAAGAAAAGTGCTTAGGTGATCCTAGTAAAAATCCCCCCAAATTGTTCACTTTTATATAAACAGTCTATTGCTGTCAATCCAATTTCCCCGTCTTTCATTGCAAAATACTTTACTTATCTATAATAGAAGCCTTTTTTTTAGTTTTATTATATAGGCAAAAAAAAGTGATTTACGTGTACTTTCTTATCTGAACTTCGAGAAATCTAACCAGACAAGTAAAAAAAAAAAGATACATATTTTCATAATTAACCATGGCTCTTCCTAATTCAACCATCACAATGAATTATCAACCATCTAATTTGAATATTATTAGCGCTTATCCGCATTCAAACCATCAAAATTTTCAACCTCAACATACTGTACAAAATCAGTACCAAAATAATAATACTAATAATTTTATTGACAGTAATTCGAATACTGTCGAATCTTCAACTCCGAAAAATCAAAACCAAATTAGAAATCCATCCTCTTGGGATCCATTAGATGATTTATTACTTCGTCATTTAAAAGAAATTAAAAAAATGGGTTGGAAAGAAGTTTCACAATATTTCGAAAATAGAACACCAAATGCTTGTCAATTTAGATGGAGAAGATTAAAATCAGGTAATTTGAAATTAAATAAAACGGCTTTGGTAGATGTTTCAAATTTTCCTGGTAAAATTGAAATTAAAAATACAAAAGTTTTAAACAATCAATCATCTCCAAAGACAAAGAAAAAATCTGATAAGAAAAGAAAAACTAAATCAGTAAATACTTTCACTCATCCTCCTTCTTTAATTTTGAAAAATGAAAATAATCAAATTATGACTGAAACTATATTGAATAATGAAACTACAGCAACCAATAAGTTGAATATTGACTCTTCCACTACATTCAATGGTTTACCACAATATAATTTCCCACCTCCATCTGCATTATTGGAGTATCATGAACAACAAGTTACTCCTCTATCACCAGAAAATTTTGCTAAACCAAGATTGTACTCAAATTCACCAGTCCCAATGACGAGACCTCAAATGCAATCCCAAATGTTACATCAAGGTCAATTCTATCCAACCACACATATTCCCACAGAAAAAGAAAATGTCGGATTCGTTCCAAAAGTTTTTGTTAAATCAAGACGTAGTTCATCTATCTTACCTTCTGTAGCCCAAAATTTTGGTTCACCTTTAGCTCCTCAATCATCTGCATCATCTTCTCAAACTGATGTTTCAAATGCATTAAATACTACTTTGAATAGCACAAAATCAAGAAAAAATTCGTTCAGTAGTTGGTCGTCGAGAAGATCTTCCTTTAATGTATCCTTAAGCAATAGCACTTCTAGAAGATCTTCAATGCTTTTTCCATCAAATCTTGCTTCCAACGCTATTGGTAGCAGTTTTAGCAATCAAGTTGTCCATCTATCAAAGGAAAAAAGAGATTCAATAATTAAAAAGGAATTTATTGCTCACCAACAAAATAGACGTAGTTTTAACAATGAAACAGCTGTTAACAATCATACAAATATTTTCCCAACTCCATATTCATTTTCTGATATACCATCACCACATACATCATTCAATAATAAAATGACTGGCTTTCCAAAATATGCTCCTAGAAATCTTGAACAAGCGACTCAGTCACTTTCAACATCTAATATGTCGACCTTTTCTAACATGTCTCTTTCTTCAATGGAGCCAAGTAGTGAGCTAACAATGATGAAAAGTACAAGTGAAACTCAATGGTCAGAAGAAGAAGAACAATTATTATCGGAAAACAAAGCTAGAAACCTTTCCAACATGGAACTTTCTATATTACTTCCAAATAGAACCGACAAAGAAATCCAGTCTCGACTCTCCTCCTTATCACCAAAAGAATTTTCCGATTCTATTTCCCCAAGAAAGCCGTTGTCAATCAATCAATTGGCTATGCAAGATGATGAAGTCGATCCCTTACATAAGCAACAATCAGCAGTTCCACATGATACCATATCTTCTAGGTCAGCCTCATCTGTTTCAAAGGAAGTATCTCCAACCAGTTTCAGCATGTCAAATGATGATTCAAACTCAACTACTGCATCTAGCGCAACAAGTAAAACCATTAGTAGAATTGGTAAATCAAATTTGAACAAGATTAGTTACAGAACTACAATGGACTTTGGAAATGTCGCAGCACCTAATGATTTTCAATACTCCAAAATGATACAACAACAGACGAACACATACAAGAACACTCCTGAACAGCTACCAGGTATTTCCTCAATATTCCAGAACATGTTGTAAGACAAGACAGATGCACAATCAAACATGGAACTGTAAGCAAAAGGCTAAGGACAAATATGTAACAAGTACTATTATAATATTATGTACACTGATATAAAGTAAGCAGGTAGCAAGACTACTAAACACTAATCACTATCACAATGCAACACAATGCAACATTCATACTATTATCACTCTAATGGCACCATATCGTTATATAATAGTTGCTTACGCGTCGCACATCGTAAAACACGACTTCGCGGAGAACTTGTATAGCTGTTCATTTCAAATTTTTTGCTTTCGTAGCAACACCAAAATCGACAATTTTTTATTGAATAATAAACTATTTTTCAGATACGTGTCTCACATGTTATATCATATAAATTATAAACTGTTTTATTATTTTTCCTATTTCATTTAATTTGATAATTCTTTTATTATTTCGCACATTTGATCAATTGGTTTAATAGTTTCTTTCTATAACTACTATAGCATCTAAGAAATATATCCATTTCTGATCGTCATTTTCACATTCAATTGCATATAATCAAATATCATGTCAGGAGCTCCTCCAGGTGGTCAACGTACATTACAAAAGAGAAGACAAGCTAAGTCTAACAAAGACAAGCAATTAAACCAAACACCAACATCTGCTAGACAAGCTGGTGCTGGTGGTTCTTCAAACTCAATCTTAAAGATCTACACTGACGAAGCTAACGGTCTAAGAGTTGATCCATTAGTTGTATTATTCTTAGCTGTGGGTTTCATTTTTTCGGTAGTTGCTTTACATGTTTTAACTAAAGTTACTGGTAAGCTTTTCTGAATACTTTTTGAGAAAGATTGTATTTTTTAACCTAAACTTCTTTTTTAATGATTGATAAACTTAATAACAACAAAAAGTAATTTCCAAAGAACTATATTTTCAATTATGTGTTTTTTATTTGAAGTCTACGTTTTATTTACTCTAATGTATATATTTTTTTAATATGATTAAGTAAGAGAAATATAATAATATATCGTTTATATTACTTCAAAGGCGTTACAACTTATTGATCTTTCTTCGAATTAAGATAAATCTATTCAAAAACAATAACTATTAAATATAATGTTCACTTCATATTGAAAATCATTTATATAAACTATTTATTTTTTTTGAGATTTATTTATTTGTTTTTTTAACAAGTTTACCAGCTTAGTACTTTAAGAATTTTTGGTAAACCATGTTTTCAGTTTCATCACAATAAGTATAACCTAAATCTTCCAAGAATTTTTGGAAAGTTAAGTTTTCTCTAGGTGGAACAGAAATACCTGCTAAAACTTTACCGATATCAGCACCATGATTTCTATAATGGAATAATGTTAAATTCCATGAATCACTTAAACCTGATAAGAACTTAGTTAAAGCACCTGGTCTTTCTGGAAATTCGAAAGAGATAATTTTTTCATTTGGAACCTTCGAAGCACCACCGACTAAATATCTACCGTGTGATTTAGCCATTTCATTATCAGAAATATCAACAGCTTCAAAACCTAGACTATGCAATTGTTGAATAACTTGCTTGATTTCCTTTTCACGATCGACAACACTGAAAGATGTGTAAATATAGGCCTTTGGAACATCACTGGCAGATTCATGACGATGTTCGTTGTAACGGTAAGAAAATTCAGTGACAGATCTTGGATGAATAACCTTTTGCAATTTCTTGAAAGAGCCTGGAATATCTGGGATAGTGACTAATAAAAAGACTTCTTTACCTTCACCAAGAACAGCTCTTTCGGAGACGAATCTTAATCTATCGAAGTTCATGTTGGCACCGGACAAGATTGGAACATATGTATGTTTAGAATGTTCGATTTCTGGATGTAAAACATTAATATATTTCTTCATACCGGCCACAGACAAAGCGCCAGATGGTTCAACGATACTTCTTGTATCTTCGAAAACATCCTTAACAGCAGCACAAATTTCATCCGTATTAACTAATACAACTTCATCAACGACTTCTTGACAGATTCTAAATGTTTCTTCACCGAGTAAACGAACAGAAGTACCATCAGCAAATGTACCGACTTGACTTAAAGAAATTCTCTTGTTTGATTGTAAAGAAGTATGTAAAGTAGCGGCATCAAATGTTTCAACACCAATAATCTTAATATGTGGAGCAATACGTTTCAAGTAAGCACCTACACCTGCAATAAAACCACCACCACCAACTGGGACGAATACTGCACCAATTTTATTAGCGTTATGAACTTGTCTTAATATTTCCATTGCGACGGTACCTTGACCAGCGATAACATAAGGATGATCAAAAGGGGGAATATTAGTTAAACCACGTTCTTTAGCCAGTTTAGTACATTCAGCTTTAGCTTCATCGAAATCGTTACCATATAGAACCACTTGAGAACCTAAACGAGAGACATTTTGATATTTAATTGAAGGGCTGGAGACAGGCATAACGATAGTTGCTGGGATATTTAAATGTTTAGCAGCAAAAGCGACACCTTGGGCATGATTACCCGCAGAACAAGCAATAACACCTTGACTTTTTTCAGAATCACTTAATTTAGCCACCATATTATAAGCACCACGTAATTTAAAGGAGAAGACAGGTAATAAATCTTCTCTCTTCAATTGAACGTTTGTATTTAAACGTGATGATAAACCTACACCATGAGTCATTTGAGATTCCTTAATGACATCGTAAACAGAAGAACGTAAGACTAAACGAACATAATCTGGAGTACCGTCAGTCTTCAATTCATCTAATTTCAATTCAGAATGAAGTTTTATTAGAGATGGTGATAAATTCTGATGTAAATTAGCACGAGATTGTAAATTTAATGATTTAAATAGAGATTTGCTAGAACACCGTAAGATCTGCTCTGTACCCGATGCATTGCGCATTACTTTTGTACTGGACATTGTATTATAAAAGAAAGGCCTTTTGTTAACAATGTTAACACAATTTATCCACAGTAGAAAAAACCAGAAATACTTGTACAATAACTTAGCTCTCTACGTTATGCTAACACAGATATCTAACAATGAGCTGTCAGACTTTAAATTGAACAAGTTACCTAAGAATAACTACCTATAACTCTACTGTTACAATTGCTGAAACTTTCCAGTCAGCTATGACTAACTTATCACCTAACAAGATTTCATAAGATTTCCCGGAACATGGCAGATCAATATCTCGCTGCCGTCGAAATTTTTCAATGTGATGCGTAAGTAATCAGAGTGCGGAAACGTCAGTAGATCATTTAGGCAGACAGCGACACAAATTGGTTGAAGTTTGTGAGTGGTGACAGTGATTGAAGATGTTATCATTGCATGATGAGAGGCATACAAGGGTGGCTCGAGAGTTGTTATGGTAATGGAGGTCTCTTCTGTTTTGATGAATAGAGTAGGAACTGGGATGTGGTCACAGCAGCCGTGGTTCTATGTTTTTAAATTTTATCTTTTGCAATGGTTTGAGATTAATATCACGGGAGTCCAATTGTTAAGCAAACCCTGTGATAAGTCAGAAGGCAGTAGTGACAGTTCATTAATAGGAACCAGACAGCACATTTTGGAGGAGGTTCAATCTAATAACCTGCTATCGTTATGTAGCGAAATTCAGTTGCTCCGACATAAAGTTGACCAAGTCAATCTGGAATTGAAATCGTTAAAGTCTAAATTAAAACCACAGGGGAGTATATATCAGCGGAGAAAGATATACAGGATAACAAATTACTCTCTAGAAGATATAACAATTGGTAATGATAGTATTAGTACAGCCTCTACAAGTTATTTCTCAATAACTGATGAATCCGATGGACCATTTCCTCTAAATTCGCAAAATTTGGGACTAAATTTAAATATAAATTACATAAAATAAAAATTCGACAAACGACTAATTGTAGGTTTCCTCTTCGGAGTATTATGAATTGGATATTATATATAGTCTTGAATATTATATATAGCCTTGAATATTATTAATTGTTAAATATGATTACTATTTTCTTTTTTTTTTTTTAATGTGATTCATGTTCGATATGTTTTTCCTCTAATGGGTCAATCTTGAAAATTTTATCAGGATTCATTATTCTCTTCGGATCAATAGCTATTTTAATTTTTCTCATCAAATCAATTGGTTTATCACCTAATTCTTCTTCCAAGAAAGCTCTCTTACCAAAACCAACACCATGTTCACCAGTACAAGTACCTTTAGCATCCAAAGCTCTCTTAACCATTTTTTCAACTAATGATGCACATTTTTTGTATTCGGCGTCATTTCGATAGATTAAGAAAGCATGAAAATTACCATCACCTTCATGACCTACAATTGCATTGATCAAATCACTTTTATCCATTTCCTTTTTAGTGTCATCGATAACTTGAGAGAAACGGGATAAAGGTACAGCGACATCGGTGGTCCAAATTTTTGCAACGGGATCACTTTTTTTACCTGCGTCTAAAACTGACCATAAAGCTACTTTTCTAGCTTCCCATAGTTCCAATTTATCTTCTTCAGTTTTAGCACACTCAAATTTTTTAACATCATGTTTTTTAGCAATTTTTTTCAATTGTTTTAGAAGTTCAATGGTGATAACTTCTGTACTACCACCAATTTTAAAGAATAAAGTTGGTACTTCTAACCAATCAGATCTAACAGCACTATCATTAATATTAATTAATTTCATCATATTATCATCTAATAATTCCATTGCATTTAGTTGAATACCATTTTGAATAATTTCACTTGAACATGCTGCAGCTTCTTTAATATTTGGGAAAGAGGCAACAACGACATTTTCAAATTGTGGTAAAACGTGACATTTGACTGTAACTTCTGTAACGATACCCAAAGTACCTTCACTACCAATAAATAAACCATTTAAATTATATCCTGCACTTGATTTTCTTGGTCTTTTCTTTGTCTTAATAATTGTACCATCTGGTAAAACAATTGTTAAATTAACTACATTTTCTTTCATTGTACCATATCTATAAGCATTTGTACCTGAACAAGAGTTTGCTACACAACCACCAAGTTGAGCACCTGGACCTGGATCACAACCGAATTTATAACCTTTTTCATTTAAGAAATCATTCAAATCCTCCCAAGGTAAACCTGCTTGAACTGTAATATCTTGATCTAATTCATGATATTTAATAATATTATTCATATATTTTGATAAATCTATTGAAATTGTTGCTTGTCTTGTTGGTATAAAATGACCTTCTAATGATGTACCACCTGATAATGGTATTACAGGAACGTTATAATGATTACATAATTTAACAATTTGTGATACTTCTTCCGTTGTATGTGGGAATACGATTAATCTTGGTCTTTGATTTTTAGTCGGATGATGTGTATTAAAATCAGTATCCGAATGAGCTGTTAAATCATTTGGGTAATCTGAATAATAATCAGCATTATTTTTCAATAGAGTTTTCAATTTTGTATGTAATTCAATAATTTGTGTTTCATCTGAATTATATTCTGGCGAATCCAATTCGTCAAGTGGTAAAATTGAACTTTGAATTAAGAAATTTTCATCTCTAAACATATATTTAATTGGATCAATTTTATATTTATTAATATCTGATAAGGCATAACCGATACCTGCTGACACTGTTGATATAATAAAATATTGAAACCATTTTGGTGAAAAAGTTCTTTCATTTTTGGTTAAATCTGAATCATTCAATGATTGTTTTTCATTAGATTCATTCGAATAAAATCTATTAAAATGTGTTATTGATCGAGACAATAACAATTGATTTTGTAAACTAGATTGTCTTGTGGATAATTTCCACAACTGCCTATTGATAGCTTTTTGATTAATAAATTTAATCATTATTGAATTGTTTCTTAGAAATATTTGCTTAAAGGGTTAACGGGTAGTAATGTTGTAGAAATAGTTCTAGTAATAAAAACAGATATACATCCTACATATACATTTGCGATATTATTTATCAAATTAAACAAGGAATTTAAAGTTAAATTTAAGGTTGAACGTACCCGATGCACTTTTGTTTATACAGTTATTTTAGTAGCCAGGAAAACGTTTTTGATTAAGATTACACTACTTATTACTGTAACTATACCATGTAACTCCGATTTAGTCTTTGTAGTTAAGTTGATTGGTTTATGGCTCGATAGCGATGCACCATACATTTGAAACCGGGGACAGCCCTTACGGTGAAACGCAGGGCCCAATGCCATCCTTTCCCTCGACGGGAAACTCCGTTAAAACAAAATACCACAATATAAATAAATAATATAAACGGGGTGACCCGGCCGTTTTCTGCTGGTCATGTGATAGGTTTGTTCGTATTTGCGTGACGATCACAGTTTCTGCGAGGCACTAATGAAACGAAAATGGTTTCATCTCGTTTGTATGCCACTCCGCTACTATTTTTTTTTGCCGTTCCAGGCGCATTCCGTCCGCCTAAGGTCGGTCATCACGGCGCGTGCCAATTGAAGAAATGTATGACCCCGGGCGGGTCTTTTCGACCGGGGAGATCAGTTTTGGGCTCACAAATTTTTTTTCCAACAGCGAACGAAATGACGCTGCAACCGGTGTGGTAGAGTTTTCTTCGCGGCTGACAATACACAATTCTCTGCAGCAATATTTGTACATTTTGTTATGAGCAGTTGGGAACAAGTCATTAATTGACTTATGGTGCTATGAGTAAAAACGTTATTAGAATTGAATGACACGAACTCGGTGCGTTTTTTATTAATATATATATATATATATGCTTAAGCAGTGTCTTTATTAATCTAGCGAAATCGTTTGATTACTCTACATGTTAGAAAGTGTATAACTGCAAGGCAGGAAGGAACGTAACCAATATTTTTCCATACGGATACATACATACACAGGATAAGATATCTGTGTGTGTTTTATAAATACTTATTTTTTCGATGCCATCTTATAGAGTTTCTACTGGAAGAGGTGGTGCCGGTAATATACAGTCTTCTAAATCAAAAGTTGCACCGACTTTTATTAAACAAGGTTCACAAACTCCTAATATTTTACAACCAATATACAGTACAGGACGTGGCGGGGCAGGTAATATGAGAAAAAATATCGATCCTAAAATGACAAGACTTGCCCAAGATGTTGATGAAGATACAATTTCATCAATATTAGATATTGATGAAAGTGTCGTTCAATCGAGAAATCATCATAGTGATAATGATTATATTAATCCAATAATTTCATCAACAGAAAATTATATAACAAATTCTTTATCAAATGCATTATCACTTATTTCACCACATCATTCACACGAATCAAACGATTCAGATGTAATTACACAACCAACAACAAGTAAAAAATTGCGAACACAACAAAAGAAACAGAAACAGAAACAGAAACAGAAACAAACGCCATTTATCATCATAGGTAGAGGTGGTGCAGGTAATATAGTTTCTCCAGCATCATCATCTTCAAAATCTTCAAAATCATTAAAGGAATCATCTGATTCAAAATTGAAACAAAATAATATTCAAAACAAACAAAAGAAAAACTCATTCATGTCCTTTTTCTCTAATATTTTCGTATAATGCTCTAATTTTCTTTTTCTTTTTGTATAGTCATTCGGTTCACACATAAATACATACATATTTATTCATTTATTTATTTACTTATTTGGAATAATAAATTAGCATATTCACTGTATAGCTATTCTACTAGCGATTTTAAATACATGTTTTCTGGGGTATTCGAATCAACTTCAATTTCATCCACTGCACTTGTCAAATTAGTACCATTTTTAGATTCATATAATAAACTGATACAATTCTCTGATTTCCTTCTTCCTCTAGTTCTATTTATAAAAATATTTTGGGTATTTTGTGCATTATTATATATATTTGCTTCATTAACAATCGATTCAATATTTTCAACATTATCAACGAATGAATCGTATTCGACTTTATAATTCTGTTGATACTGAGAAGCAAATAAGTCTTGATTCCATAGAAATCCTTGTGACTGTGAAACAGCTACACAATATTTTTTAATAAATTTAGCATCCTCACACGAATCACTATCATACATACATGTGTCATAGTTCATCACATACACCATAGGTCTTTCACTATTCAACATATCCATCGAAAGACACAACTTTCTATTATCGTTTCCGCCCTTCATATCCTCCTCAATGTACACAGTTTCCTCTTGTTTCAATACAACCCAAAAAAACATAACATCGTTATCCAAAATAACTATATTGTATCATGTCATGTTATATCTGTATATAAATATCCACTATGTCAACCAACAATTTTTTAGGGGTGCGGAATATCCATTATCTCCACGCAAAATAAATCGTTTGTTATATAAATAAAGACAAAGCCAAGACATTACGCTAATTCTTTTAAATAAGGAGTGTGTCATATGTATTTACAGTGTGTGTTTGCAGTGTACGGATGCCAATGACTGCCATTTTTGTATGCGACCGTGCCAGATTATGTCACATTATTCTGTAGCTATTTCACCCTACACCTCCAACGTAAATCAGGAATATACATTCTAGTATATCATCACAAGCTAAACAATACAAGCAATGTCTTTGGAACATCATTTCATGGGCAACAATATATATATACATTTGACAATTCACTGTCACAAGTAGTTAATGCCACACACACTATATAACGCGTTACGGTAAGGAATTTCAAAAAAAAAGATAATCAAGTAGAATAAATAATAAATAATTATTACGCGAAAGACATTCTGTTGTACAGTATTAGTGGTTTTTGTAGAGTTGATTTTCGACATTGTTCAACAGTAGATCATAATTTAGGACTTATATTATCAGACATTATATGTTGAGCTCATTTCCAAAAGTATTTTTATTCAACATTCGCTCAAAGACATTTCATTACACTACAACTAGATCAAAAAATATAATACCAAGACAATTATACATCATGTCAGAAAATACAAAGAAACAGGCTACATTAACTAGATTTTTCACATCAATGAAACAGGCAACTCCAAAAACAGATTTATCCGATAAAAAAGATGATGGAGATAATAAGAAAATCATAGATACAACAACGGAAACTGTTTCCTCCAAAGAAATTACTCCAAATCCATCAGAGGAACCATTATTGAAGAAACCAAAGGTGGAATTGGAAATAACTAAAGAAAAAGGTTTATCAGCAACACAAACTCCCGAAAAAGAAACTGATTCAAAACCATATTTTTCAAATATACGATACAGTGATTTATGTAACTTATTTGAAGAAATTGAGAAAACATCTTCACGCTTAGCAATTATCAAATTATGTTCAGAGTTTTTAACTAAAATAATGAAAGAAGATAAAAGAAATTTAATACCAGTGACCTATCTATGTATCAATCGATTAGGTCCTGATTATATGCCCGGTTTAGAATTGGGCCTTGGTGAAGGTTTATTAATGAAAACTATTGGTGAAGCATGTGGTAAATCTTTATCACAAATCAAATTGGAATATAAAGATACTGGTGATTTGGGACAAATTGCAATGTCGGCAAGAAATGTTCAACCAACAATGTTTAAACCAAAACCTTTAACAGTTGGTGAAGTTTTCCAAAATTTAAAAACAATTGCTTTATCGCAAGGTAAAGATTCACAAACAAAAAAAGCTAAATTAATTAAAAGAATGTTAACAGCCTGTGAAGGTGTTGAAGCAAAATTCTTAATTAGATCATTAGAATCAAAATTAAGAATTGGTTTAGCAGAGAAAACTGTTCTAATTTCTTTATCAAAAGCTTTATTAATTTATGAATATGATCAAAGCATCAATCCAGATATGGAATTAATAGAAACGGCAGAACAAAAAATTAGAGATGCATTTTGTCAAATACCAAATTATGAAATTATTATTAATTCATGTTTAGACCATGGTATAATGGAATTAGAAAGACATTGTTCGTTAAGACCAGGTATCCCATTAAAACCAATGTTAGCTAAACCAACAAAAGCTATCACCGAAGTTCTCGATACATTTCAGGATCAACATTTTATATCAGAATATAAATATGATGGTGAAAGAGCTCAAGTTCATCTATTACCAAATGGTGAAATGAGAATATATTCTCGTAATGGTGAAGATATGACCGAAAGATATCCTGAAATCAATATACTTGATTTTATTCAGGATCCTAATGAAACTCGTACTTTGATTTTGGATTGTGAAGCTGTTGCTTGGGATAAAGAACAACAAAAAATCTTACCATTTCAAGTTTTAAGTACAAGAAAACGTAAAGATGTTGATATTAAGGATATAAAAGTTAGAGTGTGTTTATTTGCTTTTGATATCCTTTGTAATAACGGTGAAAAATTAATCAATAAACCACTTAGAGAAAGAAGAGACATTTTGAAATCTGTTACAAAAAGTGTTCCAGGTGAATTTCAATACGCAACAGAATTGACAACAAACAATTTAGATGAACTACAGAAATTTTTAGATAAGGCCATTAAAGATTCATGCGAGGGTTTAATGGTTAAGATGTTAGATGGCGAATCCTCACATTACGAACCAAGCAAAAGATCTCGTAATTGGTTAAAATTAAAGAAAGATTACTTGGAAGGTGTTGGTGATTCACTTGATTTATGTGTCCTTGGTGCCTTTTATGGTAAGGGTAAACGTACAGGTAGATACGGTGGATTCCTACTAGGTTGTTATAATCAAGATACGGCGGAATTCGAAACAGCATGTAAGATTGGTACAGGGTTTTCCGATGAACTATTACAACAATTATACGAAAGATTGAGTCCAACTATAATTGACGGTCCGAAAGCCACATATGTATATACTGAAAGTGCAGAACCAGACGTGTGGTTTGAACCTACTGTGCTATTTGAAGTCCTAACAGCCGATCTTTCGTTGTCACCAATTTATAAAGCAGGTGCCGGTACTTACGATCGTGGTATATCGTTAAGATTTCCAAGATTTCTTCGTCTAAGAGACGACAAAGGTGTAGAGGACGCTACATCATCTGAACAAGTGGTAGAATTCTACGAAAACCAAAATCACATCCAGAACAACAGTAACCACTCCTAAACATACGAATGCAACATATTTTATAAAAAGCATATATTACTTCTTATATAATAGTATATTCAATCAGTATCTTCATCACTTCCCTCCGACCAATCTTTTTTTTCTAACTAAACGTTCAGATATGCCCCTTGAACAATTGAAAAACAAGAAATTGTGAAGCTCGAACGGAGCGAATGGCAACCGCTTTCATTGCTATTGACTTGAGTGATAGTGGTTGAACAGTTGTTTCAAGTGATTTGAAAGTCAAATTTGATATTAACTACTATTTTGAAATATTAGTATTGAACAGATTATAAATTAATTTACGCGTCGGTATTGCAATTGTTTCTCCAGTTGCTGTTGTTTTGTAAGTATTCTGATAGTGACATTGCTACTTTTGATCACAAACTCATATAAGCAGATCTACTACTAGATATAACAAGAGTGTAATATATAAAACAATATTGGGTTTCTTATACGTTAAATACATTGATATTCCAGCTTTATAGAACTGTTTTGAAAAATATTTACTGTTTTTTTTTTCTTTTCATATAATGATTGTCTTTAGATTATCAACTGTCAATCAATTGAGGATTCTGTCGTCTAAATCAAATGGTTTAGTCTTTAATCAATCACGTTCACTTGTAGGATTCGTAAGAAATGCATTAGGTTTAGAACCTCCAGCAAATCCAGATGAACCTCAGGTTAGTAATAGATTTTTCCCTTGGGATCAATCTCCATCTCCAGATATACGTCAAAGAGCTGCAAGAATTAAATCATTAGCCAAATGTCCAGTTACTGGTAAAGAAATTAGATACACTTGTCCAATATCTGGTATCCCAACTCATCATTCAAAAGAGGCATGGGAAAAGGATGAAAATTATCACCTGAATAAAATTTATGAAAAATTAAAGAAAGTTAATATGTATGAACATGATTTAAGAAGTGGAAGATCATTCCCAGAATTTGATTTCCCAAATGAACAAGGTTTTGATCGTGCTGTTAATTTACAAAATTGGGATTTGTATTTCTACACAAGAGGTTTTTATTCAATGGATACAGAATTTCAATTAGCAACCGTAACAAAAATGCTAAGTTACCCCATGACAATTGCTTCAATCTTGCATGAATATTCTCCATATTCACTTTATCCACGTGGTCCAATAACATTAGAAGGTTTAAAATCAATTGCTGCTTTAAGATATACCTTATACTCAGAAGAAGGTAAATCATCAGTACCAAAAAATAGATCAACAAGAATCTTTATTCTAGGTGCTCGTGCCGAGAGTCAATTACCAGGCCATGTTTGGAAACAATTACAATATCTATTCCCTACAAAAGGTTTCGATGTGCATTTCATTGGACCGGAATGTATGATGAATCAAGATAAATTACAAAATGAAGCTATATCAACTACAGGTATCCCTTCAACCTCTCAAGATGCAAATAGTGTTCATCCATTAACCCAAAAAATTGATGACAGTTTATCTTTAGTCTATCATCCACAATATTTCCATACACTACACGAAGCGCAAGATTTCTTCCCATATGATCCTTACCATGATATATTTTTTACATTTCATCCAGGTTTTGCTTCTCCAGAAAATAAGGATTTCTGGATGAAGGATACAATGAAAGCTTTATTAGATACCAAGTGTGCAATATTTACAACTGGTTTTAATAAGACTGATTTATTAAACGATGTTAATCTTCTACAAAAACAATATAGTAAAGAAATGGATATGTTAATGGAACCGACCATGAATTTATTTGGTAGTACTAAGTGGGAATTAAATGATTTGAATCCACAGGAAGTTTACCAATTTAATATGTATATTGCTGGTTTCAGAGGTAAGAGACACTATGCTGTAAACTACAATTAATTGTCATAACTTGTTAACTGAATCGGATTCCTCTCTAAAGAAAAGAAAATTCACGGACCTATTTGTACATAGGCAACAATGAGGAAACAGCCTCACTATCGTATATATATTTATATACTAATTTTATATCTTTCCATGTAAATAAAGATAAAGAATGAAATTTAAAGAACGTACACCATACATTTTATAGTAATTGAAAAACACAAAGGTATGTTAAACAAATGGATATATTTGACTAGTAATAAGGTTATAATACATATTTAATCGATATAAATATTCATGAAAAAATGAAACATTATATGCATGACAATTATTTTAAATGAAGTTGACTTTTGGTTACATAATAGCGTTATAGAAAAGTAAGAAATCTCTTTGACATTTTTCCCATCTTTGTGGATCGAAAAAAACGTATGAACCTCTTTCACTTAAACCATCTTGCGATACTATAGGTTCCATCATTGGGTCTTTTGTTAACCATGCTTTCAAAGTTTTATGATATCTCCAATTGCGCTTTCTCAATTCTAGGTATGTAAGTTCTTGAATAACGGTTCCTGGATGTTTATAAAAAAGATAAAATAGAGTTTCATCTTGGAATAATGATACACGTTGTTGGTCTGTTTGTACTGAATCAAAACATGGAGGCGTTACTGTTGATTGTAAAACGTTTGGTATATTGCTGAAGGATTCAGGGATATAAAATCTTGGTTCAACTTCACTTCTTGAAGTTTCTGCCCATGGAGATTGGAAAGTGTCAAGTACTCGTTGTCTTTTACCATCGCTTGGAATACCTAATGAATGCAACATAGACGACAGATCCGTACCGATTGTCATTGAATGATCATACTGTTTGGATATTTCTGTGTTTTCTAACTCAATGAGTGGCACTAATGCTTTTAAACCGAATTTATCCATTTTTTGACTATGGAATGTGAAAGAAAGAACCCTATTATGTTGTATTATACTATAAATTTTGAATCTCACGATTTTTAAACCAAACAGCGAATATATTCAGAAATATACTTGATAATTTAGCTATCTTGTCAATAAATATCTGTTCTTTAACATTACTTGTCCTTTTCCATCAAGGAACTGAAATGAATGTTTTTTTCTTTTTGCTTTCGCTAAGAAGTTAAAAAATTCCATTAAAATAGTAATAATTTAAAGATAGTGGTAGGCGATGAGCATTGCATTTGCTTGGTGAGAGTTGGTATAGAAGCCAATAGATTTGAACTGGGTTATTGTTTGGAGATGGGTGAGTTACGTAGATACCAACCAAATTTGTTGATTACAGGTACGCCAGGTTGTGGTAAATCTACAACCTGTGAATTATTGCAACGTAGATTACCTGATTTTAAGTATTACAATATATCTGATTTTGCCAAGGAAAACAACTGCTATGACGGCTATGATGAAGGTCGTAAGTCGCATATTGTAGATGAGGATAAGTTACTAGATGAATTGGAACCGTTGCTTCGTGAGGGGAAGAGTATTGTCGATTGGCATGTCAATGATGTGTTTCCCGAGAGACTAATCGACTTGGTTGTAGTACTAAGATGTGATAACTCTGTACTATACGAGAGGTTGAACAAGAGAAGCTACCACGATTCTAAGATCCAGGAAAACTTGGATGCTGAGATTATGGGAGTTCTTTTACAAGATGCTTTAGAATCATACGAAAGGGAAATTGTCGTCGAGTTACAAAGCAATGACACTAAAGAGATGGAGGCCAATGTGGACAGAATCGTGGCCTGGGAAGAAATGTGGTTGCAGCAACATGAAGACGGTGTTACCAATGAAGTCCCAAAACAATCCAAGAAGAACCAAAGTGGTTCCGAAAAAGAAGAAGAAGAAGAAGAAGAAGAAGAAGAAGAGGACTCTCAATCTCACTCGGAGTAAGACAACTAGTCTCCTACCGAACTGCACATACACATTGTACACTATATAGCAACATATACACTCTGGAATTACAAATTTTTATAACACCTACCATCATTAACTATACTTATTTTAATAAAATTTCTACTCAAAATCTACTACCTGAAAAATTTGTAACGCGGTGAAAAATTTTCTGATGCCTAATGCTGATTTAACAGCCATTTGACAGTGATTTTGTCAGAGTAACAACTGTTTCTTTTGTGTGTCAGTGAACGTATATTAGTGTATTATAGTGGATATATTATTCCCTGCGATATTTGAGTGTGCTGAGATTTTTGGAGGACAAGAAGATTGTGTTTTGGCGTTGAATTGGATACACAAAGCAGAGTAGAAGAGCAAAGAAGATTGGGATCATATCGATTAATGTATCTCAAAGAATGTACTATGTTGTGCTAGAACTAGATGTGGAACACAAGATAGAGACCCCAAAAGATCATACCAGAGTGACAAAAATCTCATACCAAATTATTGAGGAAAATAATCTGAAGTGTCAGAATCCTAATGAATCGCCGTTGTCATTTATTACTATTGATCATACAGCAAATGCTTTCCAGGACGCAATTATTAAATTAGATGGAATTATTAAGAATGTTGCGAAAGAAACAAATTTTGTTATTTGCTCGTTATATTCTACATGGCATATTCGTGTAACTTTACCTCGTGAAGCCCGTGACTTAAATTACGATTTACCATCATACATATTACATCCAGTGATTTTTGATTTAAGAAAGGAATTTCAAAGATGGTCTCATAACCATCCAGAAGTTACTTCTACAGAAGAGCATGGTAGAGAAAAGTTTGAAAATAACGAGCAGATTCTAACTAATAATGAAGTAAATGAAAAGCCAACTATCATAAACCAAATTTCTAAAGCATTTAATATTACAGACGATAAAAATACCGAAAAGATAAATACTACGACAGAAGTATTATTCAAATTGTATAAAGAGTGTACCACTGATGATGATAAAACTAAAGTATTAACTCAACCATATGACTCTTTAGCCGATTATAAAGCCTTTTTAGAAAGAGAATCAACTGCATTGTATATTAATAACTTACCACCTGATACCACTCAAAGTGAATTAGAATCGTGGTTTTCACAGTTTGGATCTCGACCAATCGGGTTTTGGACAATAAGACATACAAATGATGATTCTTTAAGTATTAATTGGGATACTTCGAACAATTGTCCATATGTCGAAGAAGCAGATAGTGTGTCAGGCTTCATAGTTTATCAGACAAGTGATGAAGCTAAAAATGCATTATCTCTAAATGGTCGTTCAATATTATCCAATGTCGCTAATATTAAGCAGCCCCAAGTAGTGGAGCATGTGGTTGAGATTGAACCGTCCTGTACTGAAGTATTGGATAAAGCTTATGAAATTCTGTCACCATTTCCACAAAGTAAGAACAAACCAAGACCTGGTGATTGGACTTGTCCATCTTGTGGATTTTCTAATTTCCAAAGACGTACTGCATGTTTTAGATGTTCTTTCCCAATTCCATCTAGTGTTAATAACAAGATTGACGGATATAACATAAATAATGGTGATTTGCATAACACTACTAATAATAATGGTAACAATGAAAGCCATAGTCATAACTATAATCAACATATTTATTCAAACAGTCCGGTGGTCAGAGGATCTATGAATATAAATTCTCATAACAATACATTAAATCATTATGGAAACAGTAATGCTAGTAATATGGGTAACAATAATTCAGATTACAACAGATATAATAATAACAACAGCAATACTAACAATATTTCAGGTAGTGCTAATGACAATAGTAACAACAGTCACAGTGGGTCAAATGTTCCATTTAGGGCAGGTGACTGGAAATGTGCATCGTGTATGTATCACAATTTTGCTAAAAATGTAATTTGCTTACGTTGTAGTGGACCAAAGACGAGAACAGTTAATACTAGCAATGTGAGAAATTATCTAAACAACCAGCCACTTCATAGTAATAATTACAATTACAATAATGAAAATGTAAGACGAAATGCCACATATGTAACTATTCAAGGCAATCAGTGAATTTTATCTTTTTTATTATTGTTAAAACTTCAAAACGTTGTTTTAGAATGGGTTTTATTTATAAATTTTTTTTAAAAAGAAATGGAAATAGATTTAGGTGTACGTAAATAATAAGTTTATACACATTTATATAGATATATTTATATCTCTAAATGTGAATAAAACAATACAAGCGTAAAAAAATTCAATTCGAGGATTTTTAACCATTCAAAATTTAAGAACGGTTCTTAAACAAGTACCATTATGTAAATCTTCAAAACCTTGGTCAATTTCGGTAAATGGTCTTCTTGCTGTAATGAATTCATCGACCATTAATTTATTGTTTTGGTCCACTACTTAATTAGGCCACCCATTTCAGATCTACCCTTAATACCACCAAAAGCAGAACCTTTCCAGACTCTACCAGTAACTAATTGGAATGGTCTAGTCGAAATTTCTTTACCAGCATCGGCGACACCGATGATAATAGATTGACCCCAACCTTTATGACAGGCTTCTAAAGCATCTCTCATAACATCTGTGTTACCGGTACAATCGAAAGTAAAGTCTAGACCACCGTCTGTCATTTCAATTAATTTTTGAACGATTGTTTGGCCATTAGCCAGCTTCATTGGGTTAACAAAATCTGTTGCGCCGAATTCTCTGGAAACAGTTTCTTTGTTATCATTGATATCGATAACAATGACCTTTGAAGCTTCTCTTGCAACTGCACCTTGAACAACAGATAAACCGACAGTACCAGCACCAAAGACAGCAACTGTATCATTTTTTTGAACATTAGCTGTCTTGACTGCAGCACCATAACCAGTGGTGACACCACAACCTAATAAACAAACAGATTCTAATGGAGCAGTTGGGTCAATTGAAACGACTGAGACATCTGCTACAACAGTATATTCAGAAAAAGTTGAACACCCCATGAAGTGAAACAAAGTTTCACCTTTACTGTTGTGAAATCTTGAAGTACCATCTGGCATAACACCTTTACCTTGAGTTTCTCTAACAGAACCACATAAATTAGTCTTACCCGATAAACAGAATTTACATTTACCACATTCTGCTGTGTATAATGGGATAACATGGTCACCAACTTTAACATTGGTAACACCTTCACCGACAGATTCGACAACACCGGAACCTTCATGACCTAGAATACATGGAAACAAACCTTCTGCATCCTTACCTGAAAGAGTATAAGCATCTGTATGACAAATAGCAGTGTTAACAATCTTAATACGAACTTCATGAGCCTTTGGTGGATCAACAGTGATCTGTTCAATAGTGAATGGAGCAGCAACTTTGTAAGCAACGGCTGCAACACAAGTGATTGGTTTACCTTCAGTAGCAGACATTGTTCAGGGGGAAGTACTTATATAAAGGTATATCTTGCAGATTCGATAAAAGTACTAAACTGTAACTGTATTACCAAATATACACCACTCTTATCATCCCATCCAATCACTACTTCTAAATTTGAAAAATTCCGCTCAGTGTTTCATTGCCCTTTTAGGCAATACCTGCACCCACTGTGGATATCAACTATATCACAACACCTTACTAAATCCAACATTACACGTTCCCCATCAACCAACCGACCATTGCAAACCACTTTATACAGTCTGTTACACTCTCTGTCTGCTCTTATTTCTTTCAATTTGAGTTGTCATTGGCAATTGTCACCTGTACATCACGTGCTACGAGGTGCCGTATAAGACAACAAAACTGTCTGGCCGTTTTGATTCGTATTGAATTGTTAACGAGGTGTGAGAGATTTAACGAACGAGGTGTGAGATAGAAGCAACAGATCAGATGCGATTCAGTTGGTTCTTATTAGTTGTCAGCGATATTTAAATTTAACCCATAGTTTAATATTTGTAGCCAGTTATTGTTCAACAAATATTTGAATATTTTTTGGGCTAGAGATATCTAGAGGTCTAAATCAATAGGAAAAAAGGATAGAAAGTAAAAGAGTCATCATAGAACATGTCTCAACTAGTCCGTTCTGCTAAAAATCTTGTTAAAGGTTACTCTACCGCTCAGGTTTTGGTCCGTAATGCTACGGCTAATACAGATTCTGATGTGACGAGAGATACAATGGATGAACTTGCTGAGAAATCCAATGACAATACAGAATTTTTCGATATTATGGATATGTTAGATAAAAGAATTAATGATAAAGGTAAATACTGGAGACATGTTGTCAAATCATTAACTGTGCTGGATTATTTAGTTAGATTTGGTTCAGAAAATTGTGTATTGTGGTGTAAGGAAAATCTATATATTATTAAGACTTTGAGGGAATTCAGATACGATGATGAAAATGGCATCGATCAAGGTCAAATTATTAGAGTTAAAGCAAAAGAATTGACTTCTTTACTAATGGATGATGAAAGATTAAATGCTGAAAGAACTTTAAACAGAA
>PPOH02000229.1:347139-377539 GCA_003708465.2 Kazachstania kunashirensis
ACAGAAGAGGTGGCAATGGGAGAAGAAATACAAGAAATAGAAGAAGAGATCAAGAAGAAGATGATGATTTACGAAGAGCAATCGAAGCAAGTAAAGATACAGCTGCAGAAGAAGATGCTAAACGTAGACAACTTGATAATGAAAAGTTAGAAGCAGATCAATTAAGAAAGGAAGAAGAAGAACTTAGGAGATTACAATTACTACAAGAGCAACAGCAACAGGCTCTACTTACACAACAACAACAACCAATGTACTATGATATATTTGGGAATCCTATAACTCCTGAAGAATACATGCAATTCCAACTACAACAGCAACAGGAACAGCAACAATTGGCCCATGCACAACAACAAGCATTACTACAACAACAGCAACAACAACAGCAACAACAACAGCAACAACAGTGGTTATTGCAGCAACAACAACAACAATTACAACAACAGTCACAACTGGCCCCATTAACTACAGGTGCCAATAACCCTTTTTCACGTAGTAATTATGATAGTTTGAAAGCACTAACTACCCAAACATCAATATCACAACCACAATCACAAGGAACAATACTAAGCCAACAGACTCAACAACCATTAAAACAGACCAGAACAGGTAATCAATCAATTTCGGATAAATATAATGCATTGAATGTATTATTAGCAAATGGTACTGGTATCGATACATTCGGTAACACAGGTGACCAAAGAATTCCATCACAACATACAAGAACTGGTACCTTCATCAATTCTCAAGGTACTGGTTATAAACAAGTATCAAATATGGATATGAATAAACCAAACCCATTTTTAAATAGTCAATATACTGGTTTACCTAGTTCAAACGTTGCACCAAGTTATACAGGATTTGGGTTCGGTAATCAAGCTCAACAATCTAATGTCAACAGTAGCACATTGATTGATTTATGAAAAGGGGAATAAACTTATCTTGAATAGCTACGTTACTTACTTCAAAATTTCTCTTCTATAAACTATACATGAATATTAAAGAACTCTGTAATATAAAATAATTATATATAATTTAATAGAATCACATATCAAGCATTAAAAGACCTATAATTTTCTCTAAGTCATCATACTCCAAAGTTATATCGTCATTAGTGTTATCATGATTCTCAATTGATCGGAGTGTAGCTTCTTGAACAAACAGTTCTATATATTTTGTAATTGCCAGTATTACATCCTCAGAAATGGATATTTCCTTATCCTTTAAATGCATTATGATTAATCGTGATATTGTTTCCTTCGGTATTGTTTTATTATTCTCCATATTGAGTCGCTACCTATGAAATCCAGTGTATTAGTGTAATGAGATAGTTAACTCCTTCCTTATATGTATTTATAAATTATGTATTATGTAAATATCTAACTCTCCATAATGTTTTCAGAATTCTTTTTCTTCGCGAATTTAAAAGCATCTGTTTAAGAACTTTATTTAGAGAGGATCAAAACGGAATATATTGATATTATCTATAAAATACATAGTAATAGAAATAAAAATAAACAAAATAAAATAGATAAATAAAAAAATGATGAGAATGGTTATATGCATAAATAATACCGATCTGCTGATTCTATGTTACCCTTACCCAAAGCGTAAAAAATATAAAAAATATCATTAGTTTGTAGAGTTATATGATGTGGAAAAAAAAAGATAATAGTGGAAAAAACTAAAACACTACTAAAAAACCACAATATATAACTTTGTCATGAAAATGGATCAAATTTACACTAATATTGTGGCTGTTGCATCTGCAGTTGTTGTGGATATTGTTGTTGACCAACTGCTGCTTGTGGATATTGACCTTGGTTTTGCATTTGCATTTGCATTTGTGGATGTAATTGTGGTGGTGGTGGTAATTGACCATTGTGGAATTGAGGTAATTGTTGTTGTGGTGGTATAACTATATTATTATTTGTGTTATTATTTGAGAAAACTTGTTGCTCTATTGGTACAGGGATTGGAACAGCACTGTCATCTTCTGCAACGTATAATGATTTATCAATAGTAGCAGGAATTGCGGCAATTTCAGTACCTAATTCTTGTTCAATTTTATATAAATTGAAACGATCATTCCAATTAATTAAATTAATTGCTAAACCTAAATGACCAAATCTACCAGATCTACCGATTCTATGTAAATAAGTTTCTGCAGTCTTTGGGAAATCAAAATTAATAACTACGTTAACAGCTTGAATATCAATCCCTCTTGTTAATAAATCAGAACATACTAAGGTTCTAACTTTACCTTGACGGAATTCATGGAAAACTTTGTTTCTTTCTTGTTGTTTCATTCTAGCATGAGAATAGTAACACGAATAGCCTAAATCAGTAATTTTTTTAGCTAATAATTCAACTCTATTTGTTGAATTACAGAAAATGATAGCTTGATTAATTTGTAATTTTGAAAATAATGTATTTAAACAATGTAATTTTTGTCTTTCTTCAACGAATGCATAATATTGGGTAATACCTTTTAAAGTTAATTCTTCCATTAGGTTAATTTCATAAGGTTTATTTAAATGTTTAACCATGAATTCTTTAACAGATAATGGGAAAGTTGCTGAGAATAATAAAGATTGGTGATTTTTTGGTAGGAAGATTAAAATCTGTTCAATAATTGTTTTAAAATCACGAGATAACATTTTATCGGCTTCATCCATAATAAATAATGAACAACTTGATAAATCAGCAATTTTTCTTGATGCTAAATCCAATACTCTACCTGGAGTACCCACTAAAACATGAACAGAATCATTTAATCTTAAAATATCATCCCTTAGATTGGTACCACCCGTGGTGACCATACAAGATATATTACAATATTTACCTAAAGTTCTGACAACTTGAGATGTTTGTAACGCTAATTCTCTTGTTGGAACCATAATCAAAGCTTGAATCTTATTAACTTTTGGTTTAACTTTTTCCAAAGCTGGGATAACGAATGCAGCTGTTTTACCAGTACCATTTTTAGCCCTAGCTAGTATATCTCTACCAGTAATTGCAACAGGAATTGATTCTTCTTGGATTGGCGAAGGTTTTTCAAAACCTGCTTCAAAGATACCCATTAATAATTCTCTTTTTAAAGAAAAATCTTCAAAAGTGTTTACTTTGGTACCTAAAACATCTTCAGTTTGTGGTCTAGTATCCTTTTTAGGGATAGCCAATTTTGATTTCCAATCGTTATCTGAACCAGTTGTCATATTTTTCTATAGTAATTTTTCACAATTATGTTTACTTTTTTTTCAGTATTAGTTTTTGAAGTTAACTTAGAGGACTAATACTTGACTTAAAATATCTGAATACAATTGCTTAATCTAATTTTAAATAAAACCGATTAAAGTTTAAGATTTTTGTAAGTTTATACCTTATTATGGATTTCAAATTCTTGTAATAAAGAAAAAATCAATTGAAAGAAAGGTTTATAATTCACAAATAGTAGGAGTGTAGAAAATTTGACAGTGAAATATAAAAATTCAATTTATAAACTAATATAATATATTATCTATGTTTATACCCTATCTTAAACTACCTAATAAATCAAATGAACAATGGAATTACCCTTGAAAGTCCCTGTTAAAGTGGTTGTGTTTTTAATTTTAACACGTTGGAAAAATTTTCATGCACAATTCGGGAATTACAATTTTTGGCATTCGGTAAGATGTTCGTCACACGTGATAAACGGGTAACCTGTTTCAGATCTGGAAAAAGTCCATTTCAGTTGTTTTTGAAGATCTGTGAAATAATGATGATGAATTGCCATTGGTTATTAAAAAAGGTCATTGACCTTCGTTGGTGGATATAGCATCGATTTGGTGGGTCAGCATGGCTAGTGTTGATAGTACTGGGAGTGAAGATAGTGGAAGACCGCTTTTCCAGAGTAACAGTTTGGTGCGGAAGAACCTGAAACATTTGACATTAGGTAGTCCGACTATCGATAAATCACCTGTTGTGTTAGATAATCATGTATTGGATCCCATTGGGGTGAATAATAAGGATACTGTCGTCGAAGATAGTAATAGTGATGTCATCGCTGCTGGTTTGGGTATATCACATGGATTACAACAGGGTACGAAACTGAATAAATCTGCCGGTGGTGGTTTATGGCATCGAAGAGGTGTCAAGAAGACTTTAACATTGAATCCCAATAGTCACTTTAGAGGTGGCTCCAATGAGAGTGTGGGCGACTTGAGAAAATATAAACCAGATAAGAAAATCATTATACAACAAAATTCTACGGATGTAAACACATCACCAAAATATATAACATCTACTTCACCATACCCTAAGGGTGCAAATTATTCTACAGATATAAGCCATAATACAATACTACATCAACCTCCAACATTAAAACTACCAGTAACTGAAAATAAGTCATCATATATTCTGTCATATATCTTATCCAGATCTCAAAATAAACGAAATCATACTACTAATACTAATACTAATACCAATAATAATGCTAATACTAATACCAATACTAATGCTAATATTAATGATCTTAGAACACCACCAATATCACCGGATAAAATGGATAATTTGACAAGTCCAAGTAGCCCAGATAATGGAACAACGAATGATGATACGCCATTATCTACTATGTCTTCAATGCCTAATATAATGAAAACACCTGTAGCCAAGCACAAAAAAGCAAGTCAATATCAGTTACACGATCTAGTACAACTAGGGAAAATTGGTTCCGGTAATTCAGGTACAGTTTTGAAAGTATTACATGTACCGACATCAACGATTATTTCAAAAAAAATTATACATATTGAAAAGAATAACGATACAATTAACAAGCAATTATTGAGTGAGTTGCAAATCATGAAAAATATTAAACCACATGAAAACATTATTACATTCTACGGTGCATTTTTAAAACAATCTGTTAACTATGACATCATTATATTAATGGAATACATGGATTGCGGTTCATTAGATAAAATATTGCATGTGTTCAAGAATTTCGTTAAACGAGATCAGCTTGCAAACCCTATGTTTAAGCCTGTCACTACATGGTTCAACATTCCATTCATTTTATCCAAGATTTCATATGCGGTATTATCGGGTCTTTATTATCTATACTCAAATTATAAGATCATTCATAGAGATATCAAACCTTCCAATGTTCTAATAAACAGTAAAGGTTCTATTAAAATCTGTGATTTTGGAGTTTCAAGGAAGTTAATAAATTCTGTTGCCGACACTTTTGTTGGGACCTCGACATATATGTCACCTGAAAGAATTCAAGGTAATGGTTACTCTATTAAAGGTGATGTTTGGTCATTAGGTCTTATGGTGATTGAATTAATTACTGGTGAGTTCCCACTTGGTGGTCATAACGATACACCTAATGGTATTTTGGATTTGTTACAACAAATTGTTAATGAACCATCACCGAAGCTACCTAATGACGAGCACTTTCCCCAATCCTTAAGAGATTTTGTAAATAAATGTTGTGTAAAGGATGCAAAGGAGAGAGGATCGATTACAGAACTACTGAATCACGAATTTATTACTTATTTTAATAAGAATGATGATAGTGCGTTGAATGAGAAATATGATATAGAGTATAAACGTTGGTGCAAGAAGATTAAATACAAAATCAGACAGGATAGACAAATACGACGTGAAAACAATGAGCGATCTAAATTAGAAAACATAAGAAAGAACAAAGTTTAAAATAAACGGGTCTATATTGTATATATTCGGATATTAAATTGTAAACTCTTCACAATTAGTACATATTTAATAAAATTTGTAAATATTTGTATCTACAGCTTACAGATTCTTTAAAAAGAAAAGGACTAGCATAATTTGAATCAGTATTCCAATTTAATGGAATTACCTTGATCATCTTTTGTACCTTATGATGATAGCTTTTTTTGTTGTGATTCTTTCCACGATTTATATGTGTCACCACTTCTATATATACCATAAAGAAAAAGAGCACCACCGAAGCCTTTCAAACTATTTATCCACCATTTAGGATTCTTTTTATTGAATTCTTGTAAAGATAGTTTGTTGTTCTTGGTAATCGCTTTACCACTTACTAAATAACTACCTGTACCAAGAAGAAAAACTGAATTGAAAATATCACACGACAAACAATCTTCGAATTTAGTTTCTTCTGGCGGATTAAAAACGTTAACTATATTGCTCATATTGAATATTAGATTAGTGGTATATTGATAACTAAATAACTTGACCAATTGGTGGAAATGAGTGGTGATAATGACAACTTAACTGATTTTCAAAAAAAGAGATTAGAAAATATAAAGAGGAACAATGAATTATTGCAAAAATTAAACTTATCAAAATTATCGAATTCGATAAAACCAAAGGATATTAAAGTTCATGAAAGGAAAATTAATTCATCGAAGGTAAAGAAGGCTAAAAAGAGGACCAAAGAGGAAGTTAAGCCTGAGAGAATTTCAACTAGAAGATCGAAAAGATTACAAGGTCAATCAGCTGAGCCATCTCCTCAATTACCTGAATCTCTGGATACAATTAGTGTAAAACCTGAACACGAAGATGTTAAAATTCTTGGTGATATAAAATTGTCAGATATTATAAAGGATGAATCTCAATTGATTAGAATGTCAAATTTAAAGGTTTCTGGAGGTGATTTCTTCAATGAATTACACGATTTACAAGCTCAGAACTCTGATACAAAATATGAAGCTGAAATATTTGATAGAATGGAAATGTGGCAAGAGAAAGTCATTTATGAAAGAGTATCAAGTTTATTTGTTCATCCCTCCAAGGATAAAATTGTTATGATAGCAGGTGATATTTCTGGTAATGTTGGTCTTTGGAACAAAGATATCAGTAAAGAGTTAGAGCCTGAAGAAGAAGAAGATATATATAGATTTCAATTATTCGGTAAAAATGTTAGTAGAATTTCCTGTTTCCCTAGTAAAATGGAAAAATTGATTTTATCATCATATGATGGGTTCATCAGATCCATTGATTTAAATAACATGGAGAGTGAAGAACTATTGCAGGTTAAAGATAAATACGATGATCATTTGGGTGTTAGTGATTTTCAATTTAGTTACGATGATCCAAATATATTATATATGACAACATTAAGCGGTGAATTTACCATAGTTGATTTAAGAGAGAATAATAAGAAAGGAAATTTAAATTTTAGAAGATTAGCAGATAAAAAAATTGGATCGATGGCAATTAATCCTAAAAACTCTTTTCAAATTGCTACCGGTTCATTGGATAGAACTTTAAAGTTATGGGATATTAGAAAATTAGTAGATAAACCAGATTGGTCACAATATGAAGATTATTCAAGTCATGAGGTCGTTGCAACATATGATTCAAGATTGAGTGTCTCAGGTGTTTCATACTCTCCAAATGATCATACATTGGTATGCAATGGTTATGATGATACAATTCGATTATTTGATGTAAAGGAACAATCCATCACTGAAGATTTACAACCGAAACTAACCATCAAACACAACTGTCAAACCGGTAGGTGGACAAGTATCCTAAAGGCAAGATTCAAACCGAATAAGAACATATTTGCTATCGCAAATATGAGTAGAGCGGTCGATGTGTACACCAGTGAAGGTCAACAACTGGCGCACATGACTACACCAACAGTTCCAGCTGTCATTAGTTGGCATGCATCGAAGGACATCATCGCTGGTGGTAACTCCAGTGGTAAAGTCTTCTTGTTCTCAGAACCAGCAATCAAAACTGAATCGAACTGAACTGAATTGAACTGTAAAACTATCCTCCTGATGAGAGCACACACATCATCTGTATTACTCATGTATCTCATAATTAATAACCTTCGTAATAATAGTACATGCACGTGACCATCTCCAGTATATTAATTTTTTTTGTTTACATTTTTGACGCGCAGAAAGTCTCGTACAATATGCCTCATTGTGAACTGTCGTCTTTTTTATGCGCAGACATAACACAAACGGAAGAACTGTAAACAAAACAAACAAAGTGGTACAATAAACAAAATAGCAGTTTACAGATCATTTATTGTTGATTAACATATATAATTACTGATCCATTTCTTAGAACAGATTAGTGTAACAGAAGTATATTTTGAAAATAACAGCTGGTTCGGATCAATTATTATTTAATTTTAATCGACGAGGAAAAGAAGATATATATATACACATATATATATACGAAATTTACCCCATATGCATCGCTCTTCACAATCGTTAGGATCTAACAGAAATCAGGCTTTTTTCACTGAAAACTTTGTCGATGATATAAATAGCAATAGTGTCCATAAAGAAAATATTGCTCCTTATGATTATACCTCAAAATATAAAAAACTACATTCAACAAATGTTATGAATGTTCCATCCAACTTGGATTCTATTAATACACAACCAAATTTAATGCATCAACATAGAGCTGTTTTAAGTGACGTTACTTTACAGGTAAGCAATAAACTAAATAGTGTTCCTTCGAATTCTACATTCAAATCTAGTGGTTCTTCAGTTTCCTCATTTGCTACAAACTCAACTGGAGGAAATAATAATAATTTATCAAAACAATTGAATAATTCTTATAATATTGATGAAATTACGAATGTTAATGAAAATGAAAATGATACCTCTGTATTGGATGAAAACAATTTTAGAAATGAACTGGATAGTTCTTCTGTTATAAGCGATGATGAAAAGGAACAACAAACAAATGAATATTCCAGTATTGAACCAGATGATAATAATGATAATCTAATGAGTCCGATTAAACCTTTACATAATGAAGAAACGGAAATGATAGTAAATCAAGCTTACGATAAATATTACAGAAATACACCAGACTTAATGGATGAAGATACATATGATGTTGTTATGGTCGCTGAATTATCTAACGATATTTTTGATTATTTGAAAAAATTAGAATTTAAATATAAACCTAATCCAAATTATATGCATTATCAAAAAGAACTACGTTGGTCATATAGAAGAATTTTATTAGATTGGATTGTAGAGGTTCATAATAGGTTTCAATTATTACCCGAAACTTTATATTTAACAGTGAATATCATTGATAGATTTCTATCAAAAAAAAGTGTCCTATTAAATAAATTTCAGTTAGTTGGTGCTGCAGCTTTATTCATTGCAGCAAAATATGAAGAAATAAATTGTCCAACTTTAAAAGATATATTGTATATGCTGAATAACGCAAATACTAAAGAAGAAATTATAGATGCAGAAAGATATATTATCGATTCATTAGATTTTGAAATAGGTTGTCCTGGTCCAATGTCATTTCTGCGAAGAATAAGTAAAGCTGATGATTATGAATATGAAATAAGAACACTTGCCAAATATTTGTTAGAATCAACCATTATGGATTCTCGATTGGTTGCCGCATTACCAAGTTGGTTAGCCGCAGGTTCATATTTCTTAAGTAAAGTTATATTAGGTTATAACACATGGTCACTAAAACATATTTATTATTCTGGTTATGCACAAGAACAAATATTACCATTAGCTACAATAATTTTAGAAAATTGTAGGGATGCATCACATTATCATAAAGTTATATTAAAGAAATATTCAAGTCGTCGTCAACATAATTCTGCGCAACTCGTAGCAAGGTGGATTGGATCAGCCGAAAAGAAAATCGAAAGTGACAGCCCGAACAGATATGATGGTGAGGAATATGAAAGATGATCGAAATAAATAAATCGATTATTCATCTTTAATTTTGCATTTTATTAACTGTTACATAACAGTAAGACACACTTATATTAAAAATAAGTAAAATACATACATTAATTACTTAAAGTGAAAAAAAAAATTATTATTGAATTCTTTTTAACCTCTTTTCATATTAAACATAAAAATAAAAAGGAGCTCCGCGGCTAACTTATAGAGAGCTAATTTGATACTTAAAATACGTATAAATTACAGTAGTACAGAATGAACAGTCACATCGCAACTGAATATGGGTCTCTATCTGATTTTAACAATAATGATGATCAAATTATACTTTCCATGAATGTCAAGGGACGAAAATTTGGTTGCTCTATTTTAAATTGTTCAGCTCAAACATTAAAGACCTTAGATCAGGATTTTCAATTATCAATTGCTACAAACTATACTACTAATGAGAATGGCATTGTTAATGTAGAGAAATTTGCCGATGAAATTAATATTATGGGAGAATTACTGATTCTAGAAAATAACCCTACAGTGTGTTTACTCTCTAGCAGAATGGAAGAGGCATGTTTTAAATACATAGAGGGAATATGTGATTCCATTGGATGTAAGATTGAATTACAATCAAGCGATGTTTATAAGAAGTTGAGTCTAATTAAGGAATTGAAATGGGACTTACTAGAAGGTTCTAATTATCTTGTAGATTTATTCAGAAATATTGATGATATTAATAACTCTATAACTATATCCACTATCGTTTCCATAATTAACCATATTAATTGTATTACCGACATTGATGAAACTGAAGATATCACAGCGTCCGTTATAAGAGGAAGAAATCTAGGTATTCAAAATGCAATAAAATATATCACTTTGCTTTCATTTAAAGATAAAATGTTTCTAGATTCAGAAACAATTTCCTCATTGCATATTCTTCCAGATATACAATATGGGGAAGATAGGTTAATTCAAAATGGATCTTTTAGTATATTTGAACTGTTGAATAAAACATCTTCAATATTAGCTAAAAATATCTTAACTAACTGGTTATTATTTCCGCTGACAAAACTGGAAGACATCAAGTCACGGTCTGATATTGTAAAACTTTTTAATGAGCAAAATAACCATCTGCTATTCGAAGATCTAAGATCGAAAATAAAAAATTGTCCCAATGCTTATTCATTTATTAACACACTACGTAATGGCAGAGCGACTTATCAAACTTGGTTACAATTAGTAAACTTTCTAAAATTGGGAATTGATATTTTCTACGTTTTATCATCATTTTCCTTGGAAGAGGTTAGTCCAAATAATATTATTAATAGTATTAAATCCAATGTTGATATATCCCTGTTTAAAAGAGTATTGAAGAAAATTGAATCCGTAATAGATGTTGAAGAAACTAAAGAAACTAAGAGTATTTGGTTAAACAAAGGATTGGATGCCGATTTAGATGATTATAAAGCAATATTTCAAAACATAGAATTTATTTTAGGTGACATAGCAATTAATGAGGAAGAATCCATCATTAAACGTTTAAATACTCTTGAACTTGATAGATTAGATATTAAAAAGAGAAATTTTTTAAATATAGTCTATATTCCTCAGATGGGTTATATGGCTTCAATCGATAAATCATATGAATCAATTTTCAATGTTCTAGAATACCTAAAATGGGAAGAAGTTTTTGAAACAATTACATCCAAGTATTTCAAAACAGAAACCACTATAAAATTAGACGAAACTTATGGTGACATTTATGCATTTATTTCGGACATAGAGGTTGAAATCTTGCAAGAACTTCAAATTCATGTTCTGGACTTACAGACAAGTATGCTTTTCTATAATAGAGCACTAGCTGAATTAGATGTTTTATGTTCTTTTGCATTAGTTTCACAAACTAGAAATTACGTTGAGCCTACTTTAGTTGATAATGAGTGTATAATTGAGATTGAGAATGGTAGAAATCCGTTATATGAAACGATTGTTCAGTTATACATTCCTAATTCTCTTTCACTCGAGGGTGGATTGCTGGGGAATGAAGTATGGAATAAACAAGAACGTAACAAGCGGATAGTAGTATTGACAGGTGCTAATGGATCTGGGAAAACTGTCTTTTTAAATCAAATTGGAATTGTCGTCTATTTAGCACATATTGGGTGTTTTGTGCCAGCTGACAGTGCTGTCATAGGTATAGTTGATAGAATTCTTACTAGGATAAATTCGAAAGAAAGCATGATACTGAACAAAAGTTCTTTCGAAAATGATGCAAAACAAATGAGTAAGTGTATTTCTTTAAGTTCAGAAAAATCGTTACTCCTAATCGATGAATTTGGGAAAGGCACAGACACTGTTGATGGACCAGCTCTATTTGGCGCAATTATCCAGTATCTATCAAGAAAAGCTACGTGCCCTAGAGTAATTACCTGTACTCATTTTTTTGAACTCTTTAGAGATGATGTTTTGTCTACAACCTTACCTGGAACACAGTTTTGTAAAATGGATTTATTGATAAATAGTGACTTAGAACAAGACGTTTCAAGAGACCCATTAAATTCACAGATGGAAGAAAATATAGTCTTTCTTTATAAAGTTGTTCCAGGCCTATCAATTAACTCGTTTGGTATACATTGTGCCAAACTCTGTAATATGAAGAGGGAAATAATTTCGAGGGCCTATGAACTGAATAAAATCATATCAAATGGAGAAGATATTGTTGCAAACTGCAGTAAGTTAACTAATAACGAAATCAAAGTATTTGAAGAAAGTCAAACGATGGTGAAGGCATTTCTCACATGGGATATAGATTTAGAGTCTAATACTGCACAGGATGATTTAAAGAAAAAATTGAAAGCAATAATTGAAGGAAAACAAATGCATAATACTCCAACCCTAAATTTCGATGGTTTATAACACTTCATTGAAATATCTAATAAGCGAAATTGGCAGATGATATGCAGGTATACCATATCTCTTTATAAAATTAATGTTATATTATAAAAAACCGTATTTATCCATATATATAAATGTATAAATGATTAATTTTTGAATTTGACCGACCTTATTAGGTTCTTCTTAATACCAGTCTTCTCACCCTCATAAGTACCAGACTGGCCACCAGAGTAGACTGCACGTACAGACCTAAGTTTCTTCTTGGCTTGTTCATACTTCTTTCTCTTCTTAACACGGGCATTTCTGTTATCCTTCTTTCTCTTTGGAGTAAGACCCTTATTCTTAAGAATTTGGTAATTAATTGCACGTTTTCCGTCATTTCCAACAGCCTCGATAGCTTCCGCTAGCTTACCTTCTCTGGCAGCTATCACAGCAGTTTTATGAGATGCTCTACGATTAGTCTTTCTTTGTTCTCTTTCTTTTTGTATTTGGTTATAGTAATCAATGGTACTTGCATTATTAATTGCATTAGCAGCTGATTCATCTTCAGAAACGTAATCTTTACCATCTAGGTCAGCCCCATTTGAATCATTCAAACCACGTTTACGTGCTTCTTCCAATAATCTTTGTTGTCTTTCAAAGAATCTTTCTTTGTAAGGTATATCGTCATCACCACCCAACTTGTCCAGCTTTTTGTTGGCTTGTTGATCAATTTTGGAGGTGTAAAAACGTAGTGTTCTTCTACGAGCCTTCTTTTCTTGTGCATCAACATCATTCATCTCAGATTCCAAGAAATCGTCTGCAGCTTCTTCTCTTGTCTTTTTTGACTTGTCTTTGTTCTTGGAAATACGAGATTGTACAATATATTCTTCAAAATCATCCAAATTGGCTGCATCGTCATCCTCTTCCCCATTTTGCTCTTCCTCTGAGCTTTCTTCAGATAACATATCTGTTGGGATTTTATTTAACATATCTTGATCTAATTCTTCGATTTCACCATCTACTATATCGTCTTGATCAGATTCAATTTGTTCAGTTTGAATCATTTCTTCGGTTTCAGGTAGTTCACTCGCTTGTCTCCAAACTTCTTTGGATGTTAAAATTGCCTCCATAACAGGATGTTCCTTCATGGATACAAAATCTTCATTGGTATGTAGTTCATGCAGCAAGATACCAAAATATGACGATATGGTAGCTAGATAAGATGATAATGCTAATTCTTTAAGTTTAGTGGATTCTGACTTTTCACCGCACTTTATTTCATTTAGCACGTCAGATAATTGAGCCAATTCTTTACAAAGTGGCATGTACTCCGGTAACATTGTTTTTAAATATTCATTTTTGGCATCATTATCCATATTAAGAATATCCTTTATAGATGCAGATATATCTGTTTGTTTGGTTAAGTTTTGGAATTCTGATACATCGAACTGTTTTGCATCTTTAGACCACTCTTCATCTAGTTCGTCGTCAAGATAATCCTCCATGTTCAATTCTTGCAGATGTTTCTTTTGTTGACGCAGAGCTTCTTGTTCAATCTCCTTAGCATCTTCGCCATCTTCCATTTCATCTGCACCATAGTATTCATTCTTTGTGGCACCCCAAGCATTTTCATTGTTTAACATTGCATCATCATCTTCATCACCAGCTTGAGAAATATCCAGTTTTCTACCAAAGACATGTCTATATGCTTTTTCCCCATCAAGTTCTTCTTCCGCACCCTCCTCTTCCTCAACTTCCTCATCATCGTCGGATTCATCTGACATTGATAAAACTTCTTCCTCTTCTTCATCGTTGAGAATATCATCAACATGATTTCTTCTCTCATTTAGCGAAGAGTTGTTCAACAGAACCTGCTCTCTCTTAGCAGCGAATTCATCAACTTCACTCAGACCATACGGATCACTATTGCTGCCAGACATGGTTTCCAAGTTATTATTGATCTCAATTAGCGACTTCTCCTATATCGATTGTTATGAGATGAGATGAGATGAGATGAGCTCTTATTAGCTATACAGAACTATTTTTTTCAGTAAATAAAATTTTCGCTGAAAAAAAATTTTCCAGAAATAAAGCCATCTTAAATAACTATATAAATTGCTAGGTAATTCTGTTTTGGAAGAGTAATTGCAATAAAATATAGAGTAACCAGGATGAGTTCTGGACGTTTACCATCATTAAATGATTCTACACCTGGTAAGGGTGCTTTGAAATTTAAACCAAGAGCTGTTGCTAGAAGATCTAAAGAAGAAAGAGATGCATCTGCGCCAAAGGTTAAGAAAGAAGGTGAATCCAAAGGAGATCATAAGAAGGCAAGAAAGCCACTGCAGGGGAACCAGAAGAAGAGAGTTCCGAGGTACCTGAGCAGTACACATGTTATCTCTACTGGTCCATTGGCCGCTGGTAATTTTGTAGACGACAGCAAAGGTAATGTGAGAAGAGGTATTGTAAAAGTAGAAGGTGGGGATAGATCTTTGGTTAAGAAAGGTTTGCAAAGTATAGAGAATCACACTGGTGAGTCTGATGATGAGTTGGGTTTAGATGAGAAAACAGGATTTGGTGAAATTAACGAATTTCATGAAAATGATGCCCAATCAAAATTCAATATGGGTAGAGAATTTACAAGTAGCAATTATCAACAGGATAATAGTGACATCGAAGATGAAGATGCAGACATGGAGGAGGATGCAGTTCAAAGAAGAAGAATTGAAGAGTTATTCCCTGTTAGACCTTTACGTATTAGACACGAGGATATTGAAGTTATTGAACATAAGATAGAAGACTCTATGACTGAACTAACCACTCCTGAAAGCACTCCAGATGTATATAAGATTAAGCCAGAAGAGACAGGCACTTTGAATGACGTGTTAGCTAACCAAGAAGCAGTTGTTCAAAGCAAACTTGAACAATTAAATATAGCCCCTGAATTACAATCTATTGATGAAGTTGAGAGGAAATTAGAACAAGCTATGTTAGTAAAGGATCATAAGAGTATCATTAGAAAACTCAATAAGATGAATGATAAACATGATAGATTTATGATATTCCAGTTACCTTACAAACTTCCTACATTTGATGAAGTGGTAACCAAAAAAGAAAATATTGAACCATCAGTAGATGCTGAGGAAAAGGTTGAAGATAATGGTATATCAACAGAGACGCCTGTAGAAACAAAGGTAGAAGAAGATAAGAAAAAAGCAAAAGGTAAATCTAAAACCAAATCGAAGAAACACGATAAAGAGCACATTCCTCAGGGAGAACTTGTTGGTAATATAGGTTCTATTAGAGTGCACAAATCTGGTAAACTGTCCATAAAAATTGGTAATATAGTGATGGATGTCAGCAAAGGTTCAGAGACGGCCTTTTTACAAGATGTGATTGCTCTGAATGAGGATGTAGAAGTACCTGGTGTAGAACTACTGGGAAGAGTGGAAGGCAAAGCTGTTGTCACACCAAGATTCTGAAGGTAAGAAGTTTCTTCCTACATACAACACCAATTTAACGTAGCAAACATGCACGCACACAAAACACAAAACACTTTTAGCATACGTTCCCAGTGAAGTCTGGGAACGCTCTCCTTATATAAATCCCATGAAATAATACTATGTAAATTTAACAATGCAAACTGTTATCAATCCATTGACTACTTGAGATCTAATAGCGCCATTTCAGTTTTTTGGGAGGCATCGCGTAGGGGACAATGCAACTTTTAACTGAAAGGAAGCAGTAAATATAGAAGATTAATATAGACATTACATGACGTGAACAAAAGGGACTGCTCTTGAGAAGGGTTGAATAAATGAGTGTACGATATGGATAAGAGTGAGGATTATGGAATGCCAACAAACGGCAAGAATACCTTTCTATCAAGGATATTTGGATTACAGTCAGATGATGTGTCACATTCGATGCAAGATGAAGAAATGGGTAGCTATCCTGTACCCAATGAACGAACATTTGGGAATTCCATCAACCCCAAACATAGTCTAATAGATGAGGATCCAAGGGTACCTGAATCAGACCAAGACTCTAGTTCAGATGACAGAGATGCGATGGAATATGATAACAGAAGTATAAATGGGTTTCCCATCAGGGATAATAATGAACTAAAGGACGTACCTATATCTTCCTCTATGAGTAACTATAATGATACTAATGATAATCGTAATTTTGAATCGATTAGGAAAATTGGGCAACTATCATCTGAAGAAGAAAATGATAGCAATTCAGTTGAAGACGATGATAATGACAGTATTGATGAAGATAGACCTTTATTCTCTAAATCGAATAATACCAAAAAAGTATCTAATAATATAAAGATCAAACTGAGAAGTGATGATTTGATGGATCCATTGTTATCTAAAAACAATAACCAGGCAAATAATATAGAAGCAAATATTTTTACATCCAATGACAGAAAATCTAATCGCAAAGATTCAAGTGGGTTACAGCATGATCCTATACGTTATAAAATGAGAAATAAAACAAGTAATATGAGACGAAGTTTCCTAGTTGATGATGCTAATAAAATTAATACTGAACGAACGTCGAAGAAACCTACAATTTTTCCTAATATCTCAATGCTGAATAAAAAAGCATTATATAGATTAGATAATTTGAGTCCCAAGGAAAGAGCTCTTTGGAAATGGGCAAATGTCGAAAATTTAGACGTTTTTTTACAAGATGTTTATAAATACTATCTCGGTAATGGTTTTTCGTGCATTTTCTTACAAAAATTGCTAAATTTACTAACACTAATATTTGTTGTGCTTGTTTCGACATATATGGGTTATTGTATCGACTACAGTAAATTGCCAGGAGGAAAGAGGTTTTCAGATATAACGGTGCAACACTGTTATTCAAATCATATTACTGGATTTGTTAAATTATTACTCTGGATTTTCTACGTCTTCGTATTCTTAAAGACAACACAATTATATTTTGATTACAAAAAGCTTAAAGAAATTCATAAATTTTATTTGTTTCTTTTAAATATCTCAGATGATGAATTACAAACAATTCCATGGCAAAGCATAATTAAGCAATTGGTCTACTTGAAAGATCAAAATGCTTTAACTGCTAACGTGGTCGAAGTTAAGGCGAAGAATAGAATTGATGCACATGATGTTGCAAATAGAATAATGAGAAAAGATAACTATTTGATAGCGATGTATAACAATGATATTTTCGATTTTTCTCTGCCTCTTTTACCATTTAATACAGATGTATTAACTAAAACTTTAGAATGGAATATCAATCTATGTGTTATTGGATTTGCATTTAATGATGCAGGATTCATAAAACAAAGTTTTCTTAAAGAATCACAAAGAGATTATATGATAGAAGAATTGCAAAAGAGGTTCATGTTAGCAGGTTTTTTAAATATATTATTGGCACCATTCTTAGTTGCCTATTTTGTTTTATTATATTTCTTCAGATATTTTAACGAATATAAAACTTCTCCTGGTTCAATAGGTGCTCGTCAGTATACTCCAATGGCTGAATGGAAATTTAGAGAATATAATGAGTTATATCACATCTTCAAGAAAAGAATTGGTTTAAGTGCAGTTTTGGGGAACAAATATATAGAGCAATTTCCAAAGGAAAAGACAAATATTATTATGAAGTTTACAGCCTTTATAGCTGGGTCATTTGCAGCAATTTTGGCTCTTCTTACAGTATTTGATCCAGATAATTTTTTAAATTTTGAAATTACAAAAGATAGAACAGTAATTTTCTATATTACTATCTTGGGAGCAATATGGTCAGTATGTCAGAGTTCTATTTCTCGAGAGTATAATGTATTTGATCCAGAGGAGACAATTGTTGAATTATCTAATTTTACACATTATTTACCTATCGAATGGAAAGGAAAGTATCATACAGAATATGTTAAACAAGAATTCTGCGAATTGTATTCCTTAAGAGTCTTAATTCTACTGAAGGAACTGGCAAGCATGATCTTAACGCCATTTATCCTTTGGTTTTCTTTACCAAAATCTGCGGCTAAGATTATAGATTTTTTTAGAGAATCATCAATATACATTGATGGATTAGGATACGTTTGTAAGTATGCCATGTTCGATGTTGACAAAAATTCAAATCAAGTTGCACTTGATAAAATGAATAATTCCTTATTAGATAATAGCAGTCCAAATAAGTCATCGCATCACATTATTGCTGATCAGGATATAGTAAGTGAAAACGTAAAGGATGATGTTGCAGTTAATAAAATGATGCAATCATACATGTATTTCATTGATGACTATGAGAACAGTCAAAATTTAACTGGTAAATATCAGCTGCCAAATAAAAAACTTGATGAGTCAGTGACTAACTATTACTCCTCTAATAAAAACTATTCTTGGAAAAAACAATTTCAGCCAGGCCATAACCCAGATTTGTTCACGATAGGGGGGAGTAAGAAACCTCAAAAAAGGGAGAAACTCTCTCGTAGAGTCAAAAATACTAACCTACAAGGCGACATTAATGGCTCATTTATTAATTCATCATATGTGACTGAAAAGCCAGATATTTTTGCAAATAATATTAATACGGATAATTCAACTGGTGTATTCAATCTAGTTAGGGATTACTATAAGCAATCAGATATTGGAAGATGAGTTTGAGACTGATTGTTATTGATTAATCAATAACATATCGACGTGACATTCTAAATTTCAAAGAATAAGCAGTTGAGATATGGATATCTTAGTATAATAAATAGTATATGGCTCTGAGATAAATTGCATGTGTTACTTTATTTTTTCTATTAATAAATATATATACTATATAGCAATGACTTGATGCTCAGTTACAAGATATAAAAACTTCTATCAATAAAACTATAAATGATTTCACTATATTACAGTTTAATAAATGAATGTATTTATATGCACTACTTATGTATCTCTTACTTTCTACCCCCACGTATTTTTTTTTCTCTCTCATATTTGTTCTTTTCTGCACCTTCTTCAGTACTGATTGTATTGTAAATATGAGCCATCTTAGCATGGTAATCTGTGGCCTCCTTCTTCTTTTCATCGATTCTTTGTCTAGCCTCGAATCTGGTATCCTTACGAATTTCTTTCATAGTGAACTTGCGTTCTTTCTTCAATTGTGCTTTCATCTTATTAATCTCATTTCTGGTAGCATCAGGATCATATGATTTCTTATCTGGGTTAAAGTTTTCTTCAAATTTAGGAGCATGTGAAGGAATTGCCATAGGTTTATGGTTCTGTAAGGTAAGTGGTATATGCTCATTGAATTTAGACAATCTCTTTATCTTTTCGGATAACTTCTTAGCTTTATCTAAACTTGTGAATTTTAGGATCATCTCTTCAAGTAACACTCTAATGGAACTTGTAATTTCTGGGAACGCTGGTAATTCCTTCCATATTGTTGAAATTACAATGTCTAATGAAGATAAAATATTTAAAAGTAATGTTTTCTTAAATTCTGAATCATTAGATAAAGCATCCGATGATATGTTATGCAACTTCAAGATATCAGTGTCATCATCACTAAATGTAATGTCTTCAGTTAATGTAATATCATTTGAATTGATTGTGGTGACAGAAGATGAACCTATTATTGTTGATAATGATTTTTCATAAAAATATAATAACTCAGGGATATAACGCTTAGAAAGTCTTTGATACTTTAATGATAATTCTGCCAATACTGCACCATACGCTAATTTTTGAACAGTATTGTATCTTAGTTGTTCTAAAATTTCACTGATTAAAAGAATACTTGGGGTCGCAACTAAATGGTATAAATCAGAAGTAGAAAAGATTGTACCAACTAACATTAGGAATACCAAATCACCATTCGATAGACCTAAGAAATGGTCTCTCTTAAATCTTTCTTGAATTTCAACCAAGATTTTTCTTGCTTCATCAGATAAACTTTGGTTATATTTCTCAGATAATGTCTTTAAAATTTCAATAAGTGAGTTAATAGTAGCTTCGTAATCACCAATAAATGAGTTATAATCTTCTGCAGAAATGAACATTATGTGTCTTAATAAAATAGCAGTTAATTTACCTAATCTTTCCTTGTTTCCTTCTGCTAATTTCGGTTGATATAATTTTATAATTTTTCTAATAACCTTTGGATGATCAGTTAATGAATATGATTCCAGGAGGCTCAATAAGTCATCATGAGTTGAAGGACACTTTATAGATTGTAATTTTTTTATTTTATGATGTTCATCATCGGAATTTAGATCTTCATCCTCTTTGTCAAATTTAATGTCATCATCAGAGTTTGCTAATTCTTCTTCGTCTTCTTCATCATCATCATTAGACCAGAAACCATCGTCTAAATCTTCAACACCACGTTCTTCACCTTCTTCATCTTCAACCATACCTTTCATACGATCTAATCTTTGTTGTTCTAACTGCTTTTTCTTATCATCTGCTTCTTTTTGTAATTCTTCTTCTGTTTTAGTTCTATCTGATGGAACGGCTCTTCGGTCAGAGTTTAATTCTTTAACTTTAATATCATACGCTAAATCAATTTCACTCTTTGGTTGGATTCCATTTTTCTTTGGTTGTGTGGTCATTAAAGCAGACATGACATCATCAAAACCATCATCTAAATCATCAACCTTATCTTCTAATGCAGCTTGAGTCTTTTGTCTCTCATTTTTGTAGAATTTGGATTTAGCGATAACTTCTTTCATAACTTCTGCTTTAGTCTTCTTTCTTGAAGGTTGCGATCCACCTAATGCATTACCGTCTTCCAAATCCTCATATCTATCTCTTTTAGCTGAGGTTAAGAAATCGTCATTATCATCTAATGTTTCATCAGTACTTAATGAGACACCACCATGAGTTAAACTCATTCCGAAAGCGTTACTATCACCGTATGCATCCTCTTCATCATCATCTAAATTGTATAAACTTTTTTTGTTCTTTGATTGACTTTGTCTTTCTCTTGTGAAACGTTCCAACATTTTTTCTTCTTCTGTTAAATTTCTATCTCTCTCACCGAAACGTCTATCAATCATCCCACCACGTTTATTATTGATTGCTTTTCTTGCCTCATATGATGCTAATCTTCTCTCTTCACCTAATTGTTTTGATATACCTGGCTTACCTACAGCAATACGATCACCCGGTGTAACAGTATTTACGTCATCACTTCTTTTATTTTTACTTGATTTAATTTCAAATGGGTTGAACTGTTCTCTTATCTTACTGATAACCCTAGCTTTCTCCTCACGATCATAATCTTTAGCCTTTCTCTTGACATTTTTATTATTCTTAGTCTGCCCTGTAAAACCATGCTCTTTCAACGTAGCTTTCAACTTCTTCAGTTGAGAACCTGCCATATTCGTTCGATCTCAAAACCAAAAAACCCACTTGTCTCACTCCTCTTATGGGAAATACAATAACTGATGCTCACAATATGTAAAACTATACAAAATTTTAGATGTAACAGTACCTCATCTCATCTCATCTCATCTCCCAATGGTTGAAATTTTTCAAAAATCTCTGTCAAATTTTTCAGTTCGCTCACGTTGCTAGTCGTACACCACGATGACCAACAAAAATTGTAATAAAGCCCAATAGAAGAACAAGTGATTGATACGATTACGGTTAATCTTGATGGATCCTAGTGTGCAGATGCTAGTCATCAGCAGTTGCATCGACAGTTCCGATGGGTAAATCCACGGTTATATCTATCAGTGCGTCGTGTGTGTGTTCCAGTCACATGACAAGATTAGGGCTTTGCACACCAACAAGGAAAACCCGACGGTGGCAAAAAAAAACTATAAGATGTATGTGGTTTATCAGTGTTAGGTTGGGGGGGTTTTATTAGGAGAGGTTGAGTTGGTAGAGGTCAGGAGTTTGGTTGTATTAGTGTATCAGCAATGTCCAGGGACGCACCAATTAAGGCAGAGAAGGATTACTCTGAGATTTTGAAAGAGGAATTTCCAAAGATTGACTCGTTGGCGGTTAATGATTATTCAGCTGCATTGGACCAGTTGTCTGTTCTGGAGAAGAAGACAAGACAAGCAGCAGATTTAGCATCCTCAAAGGAAGTATTGGCTAAGATTGTTGAGTTGTTAGCCACTAGAGGGAAATGGAGTGATTTGGATGAACAATTAACACTATTGTCAAAGAAACATGGTCAATTAAAATTATCAATTCAATATATGGTTCAAAAGGTTATGGAATATTTGAAAAGTGATACCACAATTGATTTAGATGATAGAATCAAAACAATTGAAACTATTAGAACCGTGACTGAAAATAAAATATTCGTTGAAGTGGAAAAAGCAAGAGTTACAAGAGATTTATGTCATATAAAGAAAGACCAAGGTAATTTAAAAGATGCTTGTGAAATTTTATGTGAATTACAAGTTGAAACTTATGGTTCAATGGAATTATCAGAAAAAATTGAATTCATTTTGGAACAAATGGAATTATGTATATTAACTAGTGATTTCTCACAGGGTACTGTACTTTCAAGAAAAATTTTGAAAAAAACTTTAAGTAATCCAAAATATGAATCATTGAAATTAGAATATTATCAGTTATTAATAAAAATTGGTTTACATAAGAAAGAATACTTAGATGTCGCTCAATATTATCAAGAAATTTACCAAACAGAAACTGTTAAGAAAGATGAATCCAAGTGGAAAAATACTCTAATTCATATTATTTACTTCTTAGTTTTATCACCATATGGTAATTTACAAAACGACTTAATTCATAAAGTACAACTGGATAATAACTTGAAAAAATTAGAAGTTCAAGAATCTTTGGTTAAATTATTTACTACCCATGAATTAATGAGATGGCCAATAGTGAAAAAGACATATGAACCTGTATTTATTGAAGATGACGTTGCTTTCACAACAGAACACCCAGATCATTGGGAAGCATTACAAAAAAGAGTCATTGAACATAATTTAAGAGTAGTATCGGAATATTACTCTAGAATCACATTAGCAAGATTAAATGAACTGTTAGATCTATCTGAAGCTCAAACTGAAACCTATATTAGTAATTTGGTAAATCAAGGTATCATTTATGCCAAGGTTAACAGACCAGCAAAGATTGTCAATTTTGAAAAACCAAAGGATTCAAGTGAATTGCTAAACGACTGGTCAAGAAATGTTGATGAACTGTTGGAAAACATCGAAACAATCGGTCATTTAATCACAAAGGAAGAAATCATGCATGGTTTAAAAGCTAAATAGATAAATAAAACACTTACAGTATATAAATATACAATTATATTAGATCTAAAACTTATCAGATATTACATTATCGATTGCTTTCTCATTACTCTTCTATAATACCATGAAAGACAATTATTATTTAATATCTTTTTTTCAAGGGACTTCCGAACTAAAACTGTCGAAAAAATGATAACAATAAAATGATTGAAGTTTCAAAAACTATTGAATAAATGCCACAATTTAATAACCGTACTTTATAGAAGTTAAGCGATTTACTATCGCATTTCTGTGGGGGAACTTACGCAGTGTTTATCTTATTTACAGTTCTTTTTTCGTTTTATTTGCAGTTAACAAGAGTTTTTTTATATATATGAGTGCACATGATTTTGGATCCAAAAACACCTAAAATAAATGAACATACTCAAAATGAAGATGCTGAATTTTGGAAATGCATGGATGATATTCTCCAATTGGATAATGAATTATATGATGATAGTAGATATGCTGTGATCAATTCGAATTTAGTGAAATATTTAAAATTTGCAACAGATTCGTATAAGGAATATATTAATACCGATACAGATTTGTATAGAATGGCATTAACCCTTGTTGAATCAAAGATATTCTCACAAAATTTAAAATTTTGTATAAGTAAATTATTATCTTTATTGACTATTGATTTATTAGATATGAATATGAAATTTTTCATTTCGTACATTTTGTTATTCGAGTCGAAGAACAATTTAAATTCATTAACTATGATGATCAATTTTCAAGGATTTACGGTATTCTATAATACCTTGTACACACAATTTGCATATCTGGAGAAATACAGCCGAGAAAATGGTTATTCGAATGGTACTGAAACTGAGACAGAGCTAACGGATTTGGATTTTTCAATAATTGACGAAATGAAACAAATTTCTACTGTTCTTATGGATCTTTTATATCAGCTGCTGAAATACTGTAAATGTTCAATTTCAAACATACAAATTGTGGATAATTTTTTTGTTCATTTCATGATGCATTCCATTCGATCTGATACCACTTCTGATTTATTCAGTAGCTCTGAATTTAAAGTTTTATTAGCCTTGAACGAACAATATGTTATGTTTGCAAAGGAATATAAAATTGAGAATAAGGTGTTTAAATTTTTGTTGAATCAATCGGTATCAACAAATTTCATTGAATTATTACTTTTGAAGTTTAATAGATCAACAGACCCATCATTGCAAATAATGATGTGTAAAATCATATACTTAATTCTAACTACAACCGAAAATAACATTGCGATGAATTTTTTCTATCTTAATGATCTTAATGTTTTCGTAGATGTTTTAATAAGGGAATTACAAAATATTTCAGAAAACCAAGAAAATTTAAGAAACACATTCTTGCGTGTGTTAATTCCACTGTTGAAGAATACTGAATTGTCGAAAACGCATTATAGGAAGGATGATTTATCAGAATTATTGCGATATCTCTCCACCCAAGACAATTTTTGTTCTACTGATAATGTAGGAGATGAACAAAAAACCACAGTTAAATTAGCATTCAAAGCACTAAACGAAGTTGATTGGTTGCAAGCTCCACTCAATTATGATAGCGACCCAAATTCAACCAGTAGATCATCAAGTACTAGTGTTACTGGGATGACATTTATAAACAATAATGAAAAAGAAAAAGGATTATATAACGTCAAAACAAATGATAGCATTTTGTCTATTGAGTCGTTGAGTAAAAGAAAAGCAAGGCCACCTCCCCCACTTCCTCCATCAAGAAAACTCACGGTCCCTAAGCGAGCTGATTGAAATGACCTTTCCATGGTAGCTCGAAATAATAGTTAACAAGGTTTTAGTGAACCTTTTAGTTGATACACTGGTGTATAATATAAGTACTTTATAGATAGTACTACTAAACAATGCATGAATATTAATAATATTTTAAATTATGACGTTAAGAGAGTATTTAAAAACAGGGTATGACAAGTTATACTATAGTTACGATAATTATGAAGTCTTTAATAAAACGCTCCAATATATATATATCGTATCCATATTATGATTATGAATATATCTGATTATGCAGAAGAGATATTGTGATCTTTAATAACCTCTGATAACTAACAGCGTAAATGACCAGCATTTGGAACTGATTTCCCTGTCTATAGTGTTTACTATTGCATTTTGGATAGTTGTATTATATAAAATCAAATAATACAGAGAATATGGGCTCGATTTGAGTAAGTTGTACATCAATACAAGTAGTATATTTCTGGGTCTTAGAACTCAATCGGGTCATTTCAAGAAGTCTTCCTCAAAATATGAAAATTCTCGAGGACTTAATGGCCATTCACGAGTAGTTTTAATAACTGAGTGGTTCTCAACTAGTCTCTCTGGTTTAGTAAAGTCAGGCCATACTATTTCTGACTCTAGGATATTAGCTTTTGCTAAACATTTCTCCATTGTTACCGTATCATTGTTTTCTTTTGCTGTGAGATAAGAAAGCTCGAAAGAATTCATATCGAGAAATAGCGCTGCTCTTGAACCTAATGAACCGTTGTAAAAGGTATTCGTCAATATCCTGGGTATATCTTTATGATTTTGTGATATTTGCCCCAGCTTTTTCAATTTTTCAAGTTCACCACTAATCAAATACAGAAACGCCAGTTCATCACACATATTTAGTTTTTTAAAACACATCTCGGTTATGGTTACGTTCCCCAGTGCTAAAGTATATTGCGAAAGCTCATACCATATTGTTTTATCATTCAAATATTGAGCTTCGTTAAGCGCTATATCAATATTACATGTCTTTAATGCTAGTTTGAACCTTATTATATGATCCCGTGTAAATCTTAGTGCAATTTCAGGATAACCAGCTTGACTTGAATAATACAAGATATTGTTACCCACAAGATTTGACTCATTAATAAGCTTTAGAATTTCAGGGAAATTTCTGTTTCTTAGGGCCTTTTTGAATAAGCACTCCGTAAAATCGACTCTGAATTTCTGCAACGTTGAAGTTTTGTCCAGATAGTATATTGTATCACCTTTCGCACCAACAATATATATGACTTTATGCAAAGATTTAATGATACCTGTGTCACCATTTACTAGTGCATATTTTAGGTGATTAGGGGTAGAAAATATAATCACATTATTTTCATTCCAAAAAATACTTTTGATCTTATCATATGTTTTAATGACTGTCAATATTTCAAGGTTTTTACTTACTATTGTAATGGAATCTTCAGATGTAACTGCTATGTATTGGAAATTTATTGAAAAAAAAGCACTTTTAATATTGTCTAGGGTGATGGAACGTAAAACTTTTTCACTGCTAATATCAAACTGGGATATTTTATCCTTACAAATAAAATATGTCATTTTCTTTGTTGTTACCAAAAAACTTATAATGTTATCTTCACTATCGATGTTTATGGACTTTTGTAACTCATTATTAACTGAATGAACTTCTAATAGATTTTTTGATTTGATGTACAGAAAAAATTCATCCTTTGATAAAAACATTGCTAAGTCACCAATATAGGTTCTATATTCATGGGGTTCTACAGCACCAGATGCAACTTTTGGTAACTTTAAAAGGAGACACTGTCCATTTCCTTGATTAACTAAAAGAGTGTGACAGAAATGATTGTATGAAATACTATGAAATGGCATCCAATTTAATCCAAATTTTTTTAAAGATAAAGATGGTAATGGAACAGTGCCACCAATATCTTGCAACTGAACTTGCTTAGATTGATTTATAAAGATAACCTTATTCTCAGTAGTTGAGAAGCAAGGTCGATCTTTATTTATCTTAAATATTAAAACTTCAGAATTTGTAATAGTACTCACTAAATTATGGTCATTCATGGTACTCAAGTACCAAAATTTTTGATTCTTTTTCCCAGATTTTTTGATAGATTCACTTTCATTTATATCCCAAACCTGAATTGTACAATCTTGACTGGTTGAAAGAAATAACTTTTTTAATGGATGAAATGCTACACATGTAACAGCCTCTGTGTGACCTTGATATATATTTTTCAGTTTAGCATCTTTTTCGTTGTATTGCCAGGTTATGATTTTCTTGTCATCGCTGCATGATGCCACAAGGTCTAACTTGGGGTGAAAAGTAACCCAATTCACACTATCTGAGTGCTCATTAAGAATAAATTTAACTGGACAATCACTGAAAATATTTTGGCTCACAACATCTTGAAAATTCAGCCTAATCCCTTTTTTATTCTCTTTATATAAGGGTGTGTATTGTTTCTTTTGAATACTTGAAATGTCCCATATTCTAACCGTTTTATCGGCAGATGCAGATGCCACTAAAAGTTTAGTTGGATGGAAATTGGCACACATTACGTAGTCGTTGTGGCCCAAAAGGGCGGCAATCTCTTGCCTGCTTTGCCAATTCCAGATTCTAATACTTTGATCATCCGATGCAGATATAATCCATGGTTCTAATTTATGAAAAAATGCAGTTCTGACAAAATCAATATGTCCCTTTAGGACATATATTTGCTTAAAAGTTTCTAATGACCAAACTCTGATTGTAGTATCATCACCTGCAGATACAAATATTGGCTTAGTTGAATGGAAATCTACAGATCTAACAGGACCCGAATGTCCAGTAAAAACCATTAATTGAGCTCCAACTCTATAGTCCCATAATTCTATATTCGAATTTGCTAAGCTTATTAAAATCCAAGGTCTTTCTGGATGCAATGCTGTAGATAGTGCATTTTTTTTATCTAAATGCAACTTTGTAAATATTTTCATTGTTTGCTTTCATCTAGAGACTAAAGTTCGTCTATACGGCCCTGAAAGAGGTGAGGATACGTATTATCGTATCTAAATTGACTACTATATGTCTTCTTTACGTCTTTGTCAACTTGATTATTTTGTTAAGGATCCCTTTGTTCTATTCAATTTTGTAGTCACTTTTAGGTTTATCTTAAAGCGATGAGTGGGTTTAAACGCTTAAACGATGCAGGGCATTAAATAACAATCAAAAGCATTTTATTTTATAATTAAATTGTTTTATTCATTAGATGAATATATTCAAATAACTTTTCTAATTTAATATTGTAATATTTTCGGTCTGCAGTTGATGAGATTTTTACGTTTTGTTAATTATTATTTATTCTTTGAACTATTTACAATATTTGATATATAGTTTTAGCTTCTTTCCGCATTTTTAATCAACGACTCTACAGATTTGTTCATCGAATTGCAAGATACCATTTTCTTCCTTTAATTTACCTTGTACCAATACTAATAAGTTGTATAAAGTACAAAGTACAGGAGTTTCGACGCCATTTTCCTTTGCGATCCTGATTGGATTACCCAATATGACCTCTAGTTCCATTAATTGACCTTTATCACGATCTACACACATAGAAGGTTTGAAGATTAAATCTCTACTGATATTTATGAAGAAATCGATAGAAGAGTCATCTAAAATTATACCTTCTGATGCAGCAATCTTAATAACTTCTCTCATTGCTGGTTTAAAGATTTCAAATTCAGTACTCACCTTATCGGTACCAAATTCAAGAGCACGAGGAACATCTAAATCGACTAATGCCGTTGTCGTATTGACTGCAGCATTGTATATTAATTTATTCCATCTTGAATGACGAACCCTTTGGTCGTACTCTACAGAATTTTTACCCTCATTTAGATATATCTCAACAAATTTTGCTGCAGCTTCTTTTGCGTTTGAATCATCTTGATGGAAAGCACCAACAAATAGTTTCTCAGTACCAATTTGATGAATTTTACCAGGAGCAACTTTAGTTGAACCAATTAATTCAATACCAGATAAAAGGGTATAGTTATATTCATTGGAATCAATGGTGGCAACGATTTCCTTTTCGATATCGATACCATTTTGAATTAACAATATATTACTTTGACGACTTTCATCAATTTCTTTGTTACTCAATAACAATGGTTTAACAATATTCTCAACTCTGGAGGCAACTGGTCCATCAGGTACATTCTTTGTCGTCACAACAATATAATCGAAAAATGTGGAGCTCTTTGCCGCATCCTCAGAAGTCTTGTAAACATGGTGTGGTCTCCATGAATTCAACTTACCATAATCGCAGGAATCGATCTGATAACCTTTCTCTTGCACATGCTTGTAATCAGATCTGACTACTAGCGAAACATCAGATTTCCCACAGGTATGCAAAGATAAAGCACTAATAACACCAACCCCACCGGCACCAACAACAATAACACTTGGAACAGACATAGCAAACCTTTAACCCACTTGAAACCTACCAAAAAACTCAATCTCTTCTAGTCAATCTCTTCTAGTCAATGAATTCAGTGATGTGATTATCAATTAACTGTTAGTAACATCACTCTTAACGGGTGTATAGTATTCTTTTTTGCCACCAAAATTTCACGAAAAAAAAAAGTTGAAAATTGTTAGAAGGTGAGATTTAAGTCGTAGTTGAAGGTGTTGGTTAATTGGAGATAAATAGAACCGTAGGTGCAATTGTTAGTTTTGAATCAAGATGTCCCAAGCTACCACAGCCGTAAGGCCATCAAATGCTACTTTCAAAAACAAAGAAAAGCCACAAGAAATTCGTAAA
>PPOH02000229.1:377559-451635 GCA_003708465.2 Kazachstania kunashirensis
GCTCGTGCTGTTGCCGATGCAATTCGTACTTCCCTTGGGCCAAAGGGTATGGACAAGATGATTAAGACCTCTCGTGGCGAAATTATCATTTCCAATGATGGTCATACTATCCTGAAACAGATGGCTATTTTACATCCTGTCGCAAAGATGTTAGTTGAAGTATCTGCCGCACAAGATGCAGAAGCTGGTGATGGTACTACATCTGTAGTTATCCTTACAGGTGCTTTATTAGGTGCCGCTGATAGATTATTAAATAAAGGTATCCATCCAACTATTATTGCAGAATCATTCCAAAGAGCGGCAAAGAGATCTGTTGATATCCTTTTGGAAATTTGTCATAAGATTTCCTTAAGTGACAAAGAAGATTTAATTCGTGCCACAACAACTTCATTGAGTTCTAAGATCGTTTCTCAATATTCTTCATTTTTGGCTCCATTAACTGTCGATGCCGTTTTAAGAGTTTGTAATGAAGATTCTACTAATGTTGATTTATCTGATATTCGTCTAATTAAAAAAGTTGGTGGCACAATCGATGATACACAAATGGTTGATGGGGTTGTCTTAACACAAACAGTAATGAAATCTGCTGGTGGCCCAACAAGAAAAGAAAAAGCAAAGATTGGTTTAATTCAATTCCAAATTTCTCCACCAAAACCTGATACAGAGAATAATATTGTTGTTAATGATTATAGACAAATGGATAAAATTCTAAAAGAAGAAAGATCTTATTTATTAAATATTTGTAAAAAGATCAAAAAGGCTAAGTGTAACGTTCTTTTAATTCAAAAATCAATCTTAAGAGATGCTGTTAATGAATTAGCTTTACATTTCTTAGCAAAATTAGGTATCCTAGTTGTTAAAGATATCGAAAGAGAAGAAATTGAATTTTTATCCAAGAGTTTAGGTTGTAAGCCAATTGCCGATGTTGAACTATTCACAGAAGATAGATTAGGTTCTGCCGAATTAGTGGAAGAAGTAGATAGTGACGGTTCAAAGATTGTCAGTATAACAGGTCTTAAAAATCCAAATGCTAAACCTACTATTTCTGTTATTATTCGTGGTGCTAACAATATGATCTTAGATGAAACTGAACGTTCCTTACACGATGCCTTATGTGTTGTTCGTTGTTTAGTTAAGGAAAGAGGTTTAATAGCAGGTGGTGGTGCACCAGAAATTGAAATTGCTCGAAGATTAACAAGAGAAGCTCGTGAAATGGAAGGTGTCGAATCATTCGTTTGGAGTGAATTTGCTGAAGCTTTAGAAGTCATTCCAACTACATTAGCCGAAAATGCTGGTCTAAATAGTATTAAAGTTGTTACCGAACTACGTACAAGACATGAAAATGGTGAAATCAATGATGGTATCTCCGTTAGAAGATCCGGTTCTACAAATACTTATGATGAACATATCCTACAGCCTGTTCTTGTTAGTACAAGTGCCATTACTTTAGCATCTGAATGTGTTAAATCCATTCTTCGTATCGATGATATCACATTCAGTCGTTAAGCGCTGATACATAATTTGACACATACTCCATCATACATAAATAAAAATTACCATATATATTATTATCTAATAAACTTTATAATATAATATTAGTATCGATTCTAAACCAATATGTTTTTTTTACTGAATCATTTTCTTTTTTTGCATTGGAATCATCTAAAGATGACTTCAAAATAATTTTGGAAAATTGAAGTGCGATGGTTACATGGAGCAGATATGCACCAATGACTAATGATAGACGTAATCAAAGAGAAATATTCAGTTGTTGGATTTCATAAAACGTTGAATTGACATTTATTCTAATATATATAAGGGTTCATTCTAAGTATAACAACAAAAATTACTACAATTCCATTTCTCAAGAATATTCCATCCAACAGTAGGTTATTATCCAATTATATCCATAGAATGAATGTTCTGGTATATAATGGACTGGGAACCACCCCAGGTTCCGTTAAACATACAGTAGATACACTTCGTTATTTTCTGGAACCTCATTACGCTGTTAACACTGTATCTTCGAAAACATTGCAACATGAACCATGGCAGACTAAGACATCTGCATTGGTATTCCCGGGTGGAGCAGATTTACCATACGTAAAAGAATGTAGACATATTATCCCATTAATAAAAGATTTTGTATCTAAACAAGGTGGTACTTTCGTTGGATTTTGTGCTGGTGGATATTTTGGCTCGAGTAGAGTAGAATTCTGCCAAGGTGATTTAACAATGGAAGTAACCGGAAACAGAGATTTACAATTCTTCCCAGGGATAGCAAGAGGCCCAGCATATTCTGGTTTTGAGTACAAAAGTGAGATTGGAGCGAGAGCTACACCGGTCAATGTTAATGATGGTACAAGTTTTTTTACTTATTATAATGGCGGTTCAGTTTTTGTAGATGCTGATAAATATGATAATGTTGAAGTATTAGCTCATTATTCAGAAAATACAGATGTACCTTATTCTGATATATCTGATCCTAGTATCAAGCCTGCAGCTGTTGTATTATGTTCTGTTGGTAATGGAAAAGCTTTGTTAACAGGTCCTCACCCAGAGTTCATTCCAACGTTGTTGGAGAAAGCTCTAGATATTGAATCTTTACCTAATATATTGGACACTTTAAAGAAAAATGAACCAAAAAGGTTAGAATTTATGCATCATATATTGTCAAAAGCTGGCTTAAAAACTAAAACAGACTATCTTAGCTACAAGATCCCAACTCTAACACCATTATTCATGGCAACAAGGCCCGAAATGATGGATAGAATTGGTGAATTTCAGAAAACAGTATCCAAGAAAACAAACGCTACTATGACAAAAGATTGCATAGAATTTTCTAGTGATTCTGATTCTTTTAGACTTTATAAAGGTTTTAATGAATACTTCAAAAAGGCATCGACTGACTTAGAAGGAAGTGATCCCGAGGAATCGGTTAAAACTATAATTGTTCCAATTGATGATGAAGTAAATCCCAAAAAATCAATGGTTCCAAACTTTGATTTTGAGAAATACTTCAATATATTGAAATCAACAAACAATGTAGGGTCTATTTTATTATATGGTGAGGTTGTCACGTCAACTAGCACCTTGTTAAATGCTAACAGAACCTTTTTAAACTCATTGCCAGAAAGTTCTGTTCTTCATGTCGGTGGTATACAGATAGCAGGTAGAGGGAGAGGTAATAATGTGTGGGTTAATCCGAAGGGTGTTTGTGCATCAACTGCTGTTGTTTCACTGCCACTTATATCACCAGTAACTCAGCAGAGTATACCAATCGGATTCGTTCAATATCTGGCAATGCTTGCTTACTGTAAAGCTATTACCTCATATGCGCCAGGTTTTGAAGACTTACCTGTTAGAATCAAATGGCCGAATGACTTGCACATAATGAATCCGAAGTATTATTACTCAAAGAAACTAAAGTTATTTAATAAAAATTTTGATCATAAATTGGTTCCATTGAACGATATTGAACCTGCTTATGTTAAAGTGGCTGGTCTATTAGTAAATACACATGTATTTGATAATAAGTATACATTTCTTTTGGGTTGTGGTATGAATGTAAGTAATGATGGACCTACAACATCTTTGAATAGCTGGGTCGATATAATTAATGAGGAAAGAAGGACAAATGGATATGACATTTTGCCATATATTGAAGTAGAGATAATATTGGCTAAGTATATGAATAATCTTGAAGCTGTTTTACAAACGTTTATCAGGCAAGGTGTAAAATCGATTATCCCTGATTATTATAAATATTGGATGCATTCAAACCAGATAGTCAGCTTAACTGATCACAATATGGTAAGGGCTATGATCACTGGTGATATAACTGAAGATTATGGACTACTGGTAGCTCAAGAATTGGTTCCAGGAAGTGATCATCAATTTACTGGTTCTACATTTAATTTACAACCTGACGGTAATACATTTGATATTTTTAAAGGTTTAATAGCAAAAAAATCATGAGAAATTTTAATTTTATAGATGTTTGTCATATGTATGATTGTTGGAATAACAATCTACCTAGTGAATAGACTTCACTATAATTCAATATAAATATAATATATCATTAATAATTATTATTATTTTATTTTTATAACTATTTATTATATTATTAAAGTACTTTATTTTTATGGTAAACCTATGATACAATCGATACAAATATGATATATAGATCTTGATATTAATGTTAGAATTTTAAATGCTATTGTTATAGTGAGCCCATTAGTTATGTTCGTTCTTCTTTTCATCCTTGTCTTTCTCACCCTCATTTTTTGGAGAGTATGATGGTGAGTGAGGGCTGAAACTTGGAGATCCAGGTGAGTATGAGGCATTATTTGGACTATAACTTGGAGACGTTGGTGAATATGATGGAGATGTTGGACTATAGCTTGGAGATGTTGGTGAATAGGATGGTGAGGTTGGACTATAACTTGGAGATGTAGGAGAGTATGAAGGAGAGGTAGGAGAATATGATGGAGAGGTAGGAGAGTATGAAGGAGAGGTAGGAGAATATGATGGAGAGGTTGGAGAGTATGAAGGAGAAGTAGGAGAGTACGAAGGAGAAGTAGGAGAATATGATGGTGAGGTAGGCGAGTATGATGGTGAGGTAGGCGAGTATGATGGTGAGGTAGGAGAATATGATGGTGAGGTAGGAGAATATGATGGTGAGGTAGGAGAATATGATGGTGAGGTAGGAGAGTATGATGGTGAGGTAGGAGAATAAGCAGGAGAGGTTGGTGAGAAACCTGGTGATGAAACGCCACCAAAACCTGGTGAGTTTGGTGCATTAACATAGGCACTGAAGGGTGATGTAGCATTACCATAATCAGTACCACCATAAGCGGTAAACCCGCCAGCCATTGCATCTGATGAACCAGCATCGACCAAAGGAGAGAACATTAACTCATCCTTGATATCAATGTCTGTGTTTGTTAGACCACTGTCATTAGCATATGGAGTGGCACCACCTTCTTCGCCGTCTTCCAATTCAGTTACTTTTTGTTCTGGCATATATTTAACCAGTGATTCTTCATCAATCATAACATCGAAGGCACCAGTACCTATTGGGGCCATTTGACCTAACAGAACGTTTTCAGAAACACCACGACAATCGTCTAATTCAGCAGATGCACCAGCTTCGAATAGAATTTCAACAGTTTCTTCGAATGAGCATCTCATCAAAGCACCTGTGTTTGCCCTGTTAAAACCATGACGAGTAATAGATGTTAAACCACCTTGTGTTGTCATAACATCGACTAACAAAGCCATATGACGGTAGTTAACGTAAGAACCATCGGAAGCAATAACATTGAAAACTTCCTTGTAAAGAGCAGCACGACCCGCTTCAATACCAAGAACTTCCATAATATCAATGAAAGAGTTAGTATAAATTCTACGGGCATCAATACCTGGAACTGTCATAACTTCAGATAAATTAACACCATCAGTTTCTAAAACCCATTCAGGAACCTTTTGATATTCACCAGTTTTACTTGGTAGTTTACGATCATATTTCATCATGACAACACGCTCGATATTTTCAACACCCCGTAAGGTGATATTTTGAAGCATAGTATTTTCAATCTTTTTCAACATATGATCTTCTTCAGCTTCAGTTTCAGAATCTAATGACTTTGGACGAACAACACGACAACGAATAATCAATTTCTCAGCATTATCTTCAGACCAGATAACGAACAAATCCTTCATGAAAGTTTCTTTGATTCTTTCACCGACTTGTGCCATAGTCAAATCTTTATCGTTCATTGCTGCACGATCCAACTCTAGACGTAATAACCAAGGTGACTGTTGATCCAAAGAAGCTTCGGTTTCTTCATCTAATAAAGAGAAATGTAATTGAATAATTTCCTCATCTTCTTCAATGACGGTTGAGCGTGGATCTGGATCATAATAAATCTCAGACGCAACAGTAACATTTTTAAGTGTTGTATGTTCAATAGCAGATCTAATAAACTTAGCTTTTTCTTGGTCTGCAGCGTGTTCCTCATCTAAATAAACAGTAAGAGAAGGTGTTTTCATATTCTTTGCCACGTTCAAAATTTCCTTTAAACGAGGAACACCTGATGTAACTTTTTTTGAAGCAACACCTGCAAAATGGAAAGTGTTCAATGTCATTTGTGTAGCAGGTTCACCAATTGATTGGGCTGCTAAAACACCAACCATCTCACCTGGATGAACAACAGAACGTAGAAATTGGGCTTCCACGTTATTAATGACCCATTGGAAGGCCTCTTTGGTTAATCTATATTCTTGAAGGACTCTACGTGTAGCAAGACGGGACCGTACTAAACAACAGAATAGAGTAATAGCATCATTCTGAGCTTCCTTGATTAAATCATTTGAACCACGTAAAACCAATAATTTTGTTTGTAATTCATTTACTGTGGAAATAATATCGAGAATGGTTAGATCGGATGGCTTAGAATGATCAATTCTAAATGTTTGTTGAGCATTTTGAATAATACGTCTAATATTTATAGGTAACGGCCAGTTACTTTCACCATCAACAAATACTTCTCTCAAGAAAGAACGATCTTCAACTAATTGTTTATATTCCTCATCTAACATGGATTGTAACTTTAGGTCGCCCGTGATTTCAGAACTAGATTCCAATAACGATGGATCTAAAGAGTTTGTTGGATTTAGTAAATCAATTCTATATCTCTTTTCGAAAGCAGCGTCGGAGCCACCGATAGTGTCAATAGATTGCTTCTCGATATAAGATGCATCAATACCATCTTCACCATAAACGAATTGAATGACGTTACCTAAAGAATTTCTTGTTGTACTATCATAATGAACCATAATATCCTCTAAAGCCTTAACTAAACGACGTTGGATATAACCAGTTTCGGCAGTTTTAACTGCAGTATCAATTAAACCTTCACGACCACCCATAGCGTGGAAGAAAAATTCTTGCGGCGTTAAACCTCTTAAGTATGAATTTTCAACAAAACCTTTAGATTCTGGAGAATAATCATCTTTAGAAAAGTGAGGTAATGTTCTATCAACAAAACCAAAGCCAATACGCTTACCCTCAACAGATTGTTGACCAACACAAGCGGACATTTGTGCAATATTAATGAAAGAACCTTTAGAGCCTGAGCTAACCATTTGTTTAACGAAATTTAAATCGTTTAAGTTAAGTTCAGCCAGACGACCTGCTCTATCTCTTGCCTCATTTAAGTAACGAACAACATTATCTTCAAAAGATTCTCTAATAGTCATACCATGCTTAGCCGTTAATAAATTGGATTGAGCTTCCTTTGTCACCTCTTCGACCTTTCTCTTAGCTTCGGCGATAGTTTCAGTAATTTCTTTAATAGTTTCACCATCAGCAATTGTGTCACCAATACCAGTTGAGAAACCATTATGTAAGAGCCAGAAATTGACAACTTTTTGAATATTACCGAATAATCTTGCACATACTTGAGGACCCTTCTCTCTTGTAACCACATGGATCAAACCACCATTGGAAGAACCGACAGTCTTTTTGTCGACAACACCATAAATGATTTGACCATCAATAATAAGCATACCATTATCCTTTGGAGATAATAGGGTAGTTCCTTCGTCGAAACGTTGTAAATGAATACCCTTTGGAATTGCGATAGAAACAATCTGTTTACCAGTCCATAAAGGTTTTGGCGCAATAATTGCTGGTGGGGGAATGACACCATCCCAGTCTGGGACCCAATATAACATGTTTAGAACATGATCAAACTCTAAAAAGGTATCTTTTAAAGTTAAAATACGAATACCACATAAAGTATCCTGAACAATACCCATACAAGGTTTATTTGATTGTGGAGATACAATCTGCAATGGAACAGCACACAACTGTGATAATTCTGCTCTTGTTTCTTCGGATTGTGGTACGTGTAAATTCATTTCATCACCATCGAAATCCGCATTATAAGGAGATGTTACCGATAAGTTTAATCTGAAAGTTGAGTATGGTACAACCTTCACTCTATGTGCCATCATTGACATTTTATGTAAAGATGGTTGACGGTTGAATAAAACTGGATCATCATCAATGATATGACGCTCAACCTTCCAACCATATTGAAGTTGAATATCACCAGCCCTTTTACTATATCTTAAATCAATACGATCCCCGTTATCACGGATAACATATTTAGCACCTGGATGCTCATTTGGACCATTGCGTACTAATTGTGTAAGACGATCAATATTGTATGGAGTGACAACTTCAGGGTATGTTAAAGTTCTTGCAATCGATTTTGGAACACCAACTTGATCTAGTTCTAGATTTGGATCACCAGAAATAACAGTTCTTGCTGAGAAATCAACACGCTTACCCATTAAATTACCTCTAATACGACCTTCCTTACCCTTTAAACGAGCACGAATAGACTTCACAGGACGACCAGATTTTTGTAATGCTTGAGGTTGACCTGCAATATCATTATCCATGTACGTTGCAATATGAAACTGTAATAAACTTTCAGCTTCTTCAATAGCGTGATGAGGAGCACCATTATGCTCTAAAGTTTCTAAACTAATGTTTGCTTTTAATATATCTGCCAACTTAAAAGTTAAATCATCTTCACCCCTTTGAGATTCATTAAATGAAATTGATGGACGCACAGGTGGAGGAGGAACTGGTAATACAGTTAAGATCATCCATTCAGGACGGGAAAACTCTTCATTAAACCCTAATTTTGTAGAATCTTCAGGAGAAATATGTTTAAATATATTTAAAATTTCTTCAACACTTAATGCTCTTTGTTCTGGTTCTTCATTATCATTAGCAGATTTTTCCTTTTTCCAACTACCAACTAATTTCAAACCATCTTTACGAACGGTTGGTTGAACATTACCACAACCGCCCCTTGGATGCAATTTAGTTGGATCGTCTTCTGAGGGAACATCAGTTTCACACACCATTTTTGTTTTACATAAACTCCAAATTGTATTGAATCTTTTCTTGGAATCTTTTATTTTTAATGCTTGGCGCATTTGTTCGTTATATTCATCTAATAATAATTTACCACAATGCATACATACACATTCACAGACTTTCTTGATTTTAGAAATAAAACCAATATGGAAAACTGGCTTTGCTAAATCAATGTGCCCAAAATGACCGGGACATTCATGCATACCTTCCTGACAAGTTTGACATTTTAAGTTACGATCGATAGAACCTAGTCTAGGATCATTTAAACCACCAATTTTAGCTCTAGTTTGAGTTTCATCCATAGTTTCTGGAAATTTAATTTTTGCAACACTAATAGCACGAACTTCTTCCGGTGAGAAAAGACCAAATTGGACTTCCTTAATCGTACGAAGTGGAGCACTAGAATATTGTTGGCCAACCATTTTTTTTTTATTATTTCTATCTATTTTTTTTTTAAATTATTATTATTATTATTATTATTACAAAAAATGCTTCTTTTCACAGTAAATTACTATCGACTAATTGAACGATGAATCTCTTACCTCTAAAGAATGCAAACTAAAATGAATCTTCTTCTTTTTCTTTTTTTAATAAATGACCTATAGATATTTTAAAATACTCCCCAATTTACTTTAAAATAAGTGATTTATAATGTTTGGAATAATTAATCTTTAAAGGATGCAATTATTTTTAATGAAGAATAGCTATTGACTATTGATAAAGCTTCAATTGAATGATACTTTATATGATTATTCCCAATTAACTTGAAAAACTTTGCCTTTAAAAAATTTTCTTGGAGGAAAAAGGTTACTCAAAAAATGTGGTAGTCAATAATCGAAGGAAAGGATAAACAAAAAATAACACTCAGTACTAAAAAGATATGATAGATTAAAAAAAAAATTTCAATTATAATATCAATTAGACTAGGCTATATGGTGTTGGGTTGCTTTCTGTATTCGCTAATTGCTAGTGAACTATTAATTAGCTTATTCAATATCTTTTTTTTCAATTTGGCTTGTTGTTTATTCCTTCGTCGCCACCGAGAGAAAAATTTCATACATCGTATAAGGAGATGAGTAAAGGCGGGTTACCTATTGAATCTCTATGTAATTCAATGCTTTATGAATAATAAATAATACATCGTTATCTATATAAACAAATATGAACTGGGCTGTATGATGGTTATTGACATGTCTTGTTGTTAACCAAAAAACGCAATGCAGATCCGAGCACTCTATAATTGCTCTCAGTTTTGTACATAATTCTTCATCCTCCAACTTGGATGTCTCCGTTATTAGAATATTGTTACAATCTTCTTTAATCAATTGGGCTATCATTTTCTTGTCCGGATTGGTATTCGTCACTCATTGAACCGATTGATGATTTGTCACTAGAATTATCTGTGTCTGCCCATATAGAATTTTCATTATAGTTATGCAATTCGTCTTGTCTTTCATGTATATTTGTATCAGAAGAGTACTTTTGATCCAACTGTTCTGAACCTATATCGAGATTATTATTCGGCAGTATATCAGTTAAAGTACTGATATATCTTGTATTACCTGTATTGGATTGAGGCAAATCAGATAATCCTCTCACATGTCCATTGTCTTCAATGATCTCGCTATTGGTTAAATCAATTAAATCGCCCTTAGAATCATCCATTGCTTCATATTTAGCTATAATATTTGTCCAGACATTTTTCATATTTTCATCTGCTTTCTTATGTCTTTGCATTACTTCGTCATCAGTTAATTTCGGTATCAGCATATTTTCTTTTGATCGTATATATATTACATCATTTTTTTGCTTAGGGTACTGTTTTTTTGAATGTACTTCTGCACTGGTACTCTTTTTGGTTAGTTGGCCATTCGATGTAGTCTGTTTATCCAACAAACTGCGCAATGCGCCATGCAAAGATTTCAATGCATTATTATTTCTCAAACTTTTCGATTTCTTATTTTTATGTGATTTCTTCATGAATATCAGTTATATTGCAATATATACATAGTTTTTGCAAGGGTTGTATCAGGTAAGAATTACTATTTGTACATATACATCTTGATGTTTATAGTAAGAATCCTGCCTGACAGTGAAATAAAATAAAATTTGATCTTCGCGAAATGAGAAAAACCTACACAATAAATAAAAAAAACACCATGCGATGAAGATACAAGATCACCGTTGTAATGAATAAAACAAAAGCTATTATATATTATGCAATTGGGATTCTGGTCCGCGTGTGACACCTTTTAATTGATCCTTGATCCGATCACTGGTAGCTTACTATTACCATATCTTTTGGTAACTGAACATTCAACTGTATAGAACTAGTAATTTGCGTGAATACAAGATGAGAAGAGATGAACCGAACCAAGTGGATGATAGTATATGAAAAACACTTTGGAGATATTATGTGCCCCGTGATTGCTTTCCCACAATGTTGCGCTTCGTGGAACATGAGTAGAAGCAGATGCAGATGCAACGTGTTGAATGTATTACACGGATGGTGTAAAACTTCATTCTCATTACGGTAATATTTCAAAGTCGATCCCATAAGCCACGATCAGTGCGCGTTTTTCTGTTTTGACAGTTCTGGTGGGGCCAATTTTTGTAAGATTTCCTGAAACGGCGATGAGATAAAAGATTTTGCAGAGAGTTTTTTTCATTAGGTAAATCAAAGATACCACTATAAACCTTGCTGACAGTGGCATAGACACATCTTTTGATTGTCTTTGTGAAAGTAATTTCAGATCGGTGTGGATACTACTTTGGAGCTGCTTTATAGTGGGTTGAGATATAGGGATCCGTTAGCATTTACGTACACTATTTGCATTCTTTTTTATTTCTCATCACTCATATTGAAGAATTGGTTGCATGATTATTTTACAGAATATAAATCATTAATTATCTAATAAAGAAGTTCATCTCATCGTATTTCTTTCTTTTTGGTTACCAAGAAGGAGATCGCTAAACTAAAAGAGAGTTGCATTGCTAATCAATAAGAAGTACATCAGGGAGATAAGCTATTAATATATTTATATGTTCAGACAATGGTGAATAAAAATTCTCACAAGCATAATAGACTGAATATAATATCACAAATTCTGCGGCATAGGTGTCATCACCCTAATGATAACGATAATGATAATGATGACAGTGACAATAATACGGTTAAAGCTGAGGGAAACGAGATGTACTCGTTACCCTCTACACCTGAATCGGATATTCAGCAAAGTATTTTGAGTAATATATCAATGGGTCAACTCGATAATACTCAAGATGCTCGTGCAGATGATATATATTTTCAGAAATTAGCATCTCCATTGCCATTACACTCAACTATAATGTCATCATTTGTTGGTATCTTCGTGGCAGTCGGTGGTTTCTTATACGGTTACGATACCGGTTTGATTAATAGTTTAACAGATATGAAGTTTTTTAAATCACATATTGCACCAAATAAAATCGAATTTACCTCAAATCAAATGGCAATTTTAGTTTCATTTCTGTCACTAGGTACATTTTTTGGCGCTTTAATTGCACCATGGTTCTCTGATAAATATGGTAGAAGGCCAACTATTATCCTGAGCACAGCTATCATATTCTCTATTGGGAATTCTCTGCAAGTTGGTGCAAATAATTTAACATTATTAGTTGTTGGTAGAGTGATATCCGGTTTTAGTATAGGAATTTCTTCAGCGGTGGTACCATTATATCAAGCTGAGGCAGCACAGAAAAATCTAAGAGGTGCCATTATTTCTACATATCAATTTGCAATTACTATTGGTTTATTAGTTTCATCTGCCGTAGGTCAAAGTACAAAATCAAGAAATGATGCTTCGTCATATAGAATACCTATTGGTCTACAATATGTATGGTCAACTTTTTTGGCTGTAGGTATGTACTTTCTACCTGAAAGTCCACGTTATTATGTTATGAAAGATGAAATTAATAAAGCGGCCAAGTCATTGGCATTCTTGAGAGGTATAGATATTCAAGATCCAAGATTGTTAGAAGAACTGGTAGAAATTAAAGCCACATACGACTACGAAGCATCATTTGGTAAAGCAACATTTGTGGACTGTTTTAAATCAAGTGAAAACAGACCGAAACAAGTTCTTAGAATGATAACAGGTATCGGTCTTGAAATTATGCAACAATTTTCTGGTATCAATTTTATTTTTTATTATGGTGTTCATTTTTTCAATTACACAGGTGTCAAAAACAGTTATGTAATTTCATTTATCACATATGCTGTTAATGTAGCTTTTAATATACCCGGTATGTTTTTAGTTGAAAAGCTTGGAAGACGTAAATTACTACTTTGTGGCGCAATTTGTATGACAATTGCAAATTTCATTGTTGCTAGTGTAGGTTTCACTGTTTCCAATGATATCGGTGTTAAAGTTACGATCACATTTATTTGTGTATTTGTAGCTGCATTTTCTTCTACATGGGGTGGCGTTGTTTGGGTTGTTTCTGCTGAGTTATATCCACTAGGAGTTAGATCTAAATGCACCGCTATCTGTGTAGCAGCTAATTGGTTAGTTAATTTCATTTGTGCATATATTACACCATATGTCAGTGATACAACTGGAGGAACTATTAGTTCAAGTTCTAAAATTTTTTTTATTTGGGCTTCATTGAATGCTCTAAGTATATTTTTTGTCTACTTTACGGTATATGAAACAAGAGGTTTGACATTAGAAGAAATTGATGAACTGTATAGGAAATCTCCAACTTGTTTCACTTCTACAGATTGGAACAAGAATATAAGAGAGAGACCCCTAGTATATCATCAAAATGAAGCAACCGATTTGTTACATGATATAGAAGTGATGAACTCTAATGCTGAAGGAGTAATCGCGACCGGTGTGGATATTCCAACAAGTAAATATGGGAAGAATCATATTGATGGTTTCTTGGTTGGGAAACAAGAACAAGAAACGAGGGAAACTGAGATCGATATTTCGAAAACCTTTACATATGTTGTTCCAGGTATCGCATGTTCTACTATTGAATCGCCAAGTACAACTGATATAGCTGACGTCGAAAACAACTATGTTGATTTAGGAAATGGTTTGGGTTTAAATACATATAATAGAGGTCCGCCCTCCATATTAACAGATTCAACTGACGGGTCCGAATATTATGAAGAGGATCTCGGATCATCATCTTATGACAGCAATACATATGACCCAGCTAAAGATAGCCATAATGTATTCCAGGTCAGTGTGGTAGATGATGCATCAAACACAAGTTCAAGAACAAGTTTTAGTAACAATTTCTCGGAAACTTCCTCGACACCATTATATTCGACATTTGTTAATCAGGTGAGAAATCATCCACGAACAAATTCGTCAGCAGCAAAAATTGGAAGCAGTGATTGGATGCAATATCTAGCTTCTCAATCAGATGCATCGTCTAATGCGACATCCTGATAGATCAATTACTTAATCATAGGCATTTACAATTTTAGTTTATTTTATATTCTACATCACAAATCATTTATATATTCATTAATAATTTTATAGAAAACAAAACTTTAAATTGCATTAATATTCATAAATGTTTAATCAAACTACTACCCATGATATCTTATGGAATTTCGTATTTAGCCTATACTAATTATAATAGAGATCACGATGCTTTGCATCGTTTTGTACGATAATATTCCTAATCAAAAAATTTAGAACGCCTGGAAAAAATTTAGTTAGCTGTGGATAAACATACCCAGTCTAATTAATACAATTTACGATCTATATTCGATTTTAGCCAATTAAGAATATTTCATTACTTATTAAAACAATAGTTTTTATTCCATTTTCTAATAATTTTTACAAGTTTGATATTATCTTTGTTAAATTTATTGACATCAGTTTATTGATCTAGTTAAAAAGAAGTATCAAAATAAAAATAAATTAAAAATGGGTCTATTTGCATCAAAATTGTTCAGTAACCTATTCGGTAATAAGGAAATGCGTATCCTTATGGTCGGTTTAGATGGTGCTGGTAAAACCACTGTTTTATACAAACTTAAATTAGGTGAAGTTATTACAACTATTCCAACCATTGGTTTCAATGTTGAAACTGTCCAATATAAGAACATTTCCTTCACAGTTTGGGATGTCGGTGGACAAGATAGAATTAGATCCTTATGGAGACATTATTACAGAAATACCGAAGGTGTTATCTTCGTTGTTGATTCTAATGATAGATCTCGTGTTGGTGAAGCTAGAGAAATTATGCAAAGAATGTTAAACGAAGATGAATTAAGAAATGCTGTTTGGTTAGTCTTTGCTAACAAACAAGATTTACCAGAAGCTATGTCAGCTGCTGAGATCACTGAAAAGTTGGGTTTACATTCTATCAGAAACCGTCCTTGGTTTATTCAATCAACTTGTGCCACTTCTGGTGAAGGTTTATATGAAGGTTTAGAATGGCTAAGTAACAACTTAAAGAACCAATCATGAGTTTCCTCCAATGTTTTTTAGGGAGTAAATTTTTGCTGTATCAATCGAACAGGTTAGAAGAACATTATGCCACACTAAAATATGAATAAATAAAGAAATATATAATAATAATAATAGGTATCTTAGTACTTATTTAATAAACTGTTACCATTAACTATTAAGGTATATGATATATATGCGATTACATTTAGAATGCAATTATTATCATCATAGTACAGACTATTCATCTATTAGTTTTTTAATATATTCCAATAAGTTATTACCTCGATTTCAATACAAGACATCGATATATTATTGCACTTGCTATATAATTTTGGTATGTAATCCACTATTGTTCATATGCTTATCGGTAGAGTCATTAGTATCGAAGTAACATTCTCCCTGTGTGCTATTAGTTAATAACTAATTATAAGATATGTATACATTAATTTCAATGCAATGACTCCAACCCATACATTTTATAGACTTCTGTTAGGTGTTTGGGTTGTATACATTTTAAATCAAGAAGTATCAACTTTTGAGCAGAAATCTTGCTGTCCCAAGAATAAAATGTGGGCCAATCCCGTACACCCTTACACCTCATATGAAATGTTTAGGAACGGCTGGATAATTATTCATCGCGGAAATATTGACGCATCGATGCGGGTAGACTATTTAATTGTATTTACCATTTGAAAGTGAAAATACTGATACTTTTTGACACTTATACTTATTTTTCAAGAAGTATTCAAATAAGCAAATAGATCAATAAAATAAATAAAATGGTATGTTTAATATTGAGATATAATGCTTAGTTTATGATGTTGATTAAATAATTTTCATATATCATACTGTTATATGTTTGGTATCTGAAATTTATTTCTGAAATTTCATAAGCTTTCGAAACGATATTTTGAAATAATCTTACTAACTATAATTAAAAAATAATGTTTTTGTATAGGCTGGTGTTAAATCTTACGAATTAAGAACTAAATCTAAGGAACAATTAGAATCTCAATTAATCGACTTAAAGAAAGAATTAGCCGAATTAAAGGTTTCCAAATTATCTAAACCATCTTTACCAAAGATTCATACTGTTAGAAAGAACATCGCTCGTGTCTTAACTATTATCAATGAACAACAAAGAGAGGCTGTTAGACAATTATACAAGGGTAAGAAGTACCAACCAAAGGACTTAAGAGCCAAGAAGACTAGAGCTTTAAGAAGAGCCTTAACTAAATTTGAAGCTTCAAAGACTTTTGAAACTGAAAAGCAAAGAAAAAAACAAATTGCTTTCCCACAGAGAAAGTACGCTATTAAGGCTTAAATTTATTGATTCTTTTTAATTTCACAAAAACTTTCGATTATATAACCCATTTAATACTTTGCATCAATCAAAACTGTATAATACTAAGGAATAAACATAATTTCATTTAAATTTTAAACATCTTATAAATATATGTGTGTGTGAAGTCTAACATTCATAAGAATGTGGAACAATGTTCGTATATGCGTCTTAGTTTTATTGTATTATGACTATTTTCTTTGGAATTATTTCAGTTTCAAAAGAAAGAAAGAAACTACGGGTACGTGATTATTAAATAAAAAATATAAAGAAACGAATGATATCTTAATTAATTTATTTCTTAACAATTTCAACACCCCAATTTAAAGTCAAATGAGTTGTCTTATCATCGTCAATAAATTTAGAAACAGCACTGTATTTACCTCTAGCTATTAAGCCACTTGGTGCTTCACTTGCTGGCAGTTCAACCTCATAGTAAGGTTTACTTGTAGTATTTGGTGCATAAGAACCTAAGTGATCATCAATTTTATCAACGGCAATCCCAGCTTTTTTAATGTATTGGACGTATCTTAAACCGGTGATGATTTCATGCTGCACTTTAAAAGTGATTTTCAATTTATAAATAGAATTTTCTTTAATCTTGTAACGTTTTGATGCTAATTCTTTAAGTGTTTTTTCATTAGTTAAATCAAACGATATTGGATTAGCCTCTGTGTTTACTAATAATTGGATCTTTTGAACAACGACTTTTCTCTTATCACCTGCGAATTCCAAAGGCAGGACATCTTCACCTAAACCCAATGATTCTTTCCATTTGGCCAGGGAAGCATCTTCAGCATCTAAATTTTTGTATTCGTCAACAGTCTTTTTGACTGAGATCTTGTAACCATCTACATTTTGTTCTTCGTCGAATTGTTTGAAATCTATATTTTCACTAGGTCCCATTATTGATATTTTTGGTTTCGATCTTATAAGGAGTATGATTTAAAGTAAAATAATGATCAAATGATGTAATTATAAAAAAAATGAAATATATAATGTTTGTTGATTTAAAGTAGTACGTAATATAATGCTAGATAACTTCGATTATAGATAACCACATACTTCAAATAGGGTCTTTTTTTACACTCTCGAGGTCAATCTTACATGTGGCTCTATGAGAGATTTTCCAATGAAAAATTGGTGTGTCAGTCAATCTCTTACTCAGTTGTGCCGTGATTTCTTCGCGACGACCGCGAAGTATTCTCTCACTCAGGCTCTATTCCATTTTCGGTGACATTTAGAAACTTTCCTTTAAGAGCGATAGTTACCTTACCTCGTTGGAGTATTATGTTAGATTGTATCACTATTGTTTTGGGATTCGCTTGGTTGGCTGACTCTCGGTTAAGAGGAGCGTAATATGGTTCTAATTTAGTTTTGAGTATAGTTATTTAAAGAATCATACAAACGTGAGGTATTTATTCTTGTTTATATTTATATCGTAAGAGTTATATTTAATGATTTCGTATTAATATTATATTATCTTGAGTTGTAAAATTTTTTATCTCTGCTTATGTTGTTTCTTCTAATGTGCTGTTTTCGAAATTACATGTTAGACGTGAAGAAAAAAAAACATAAATGAGGATATGAAAATGTTATATGATTTATATTTTTTTTTTGGAGTTTTCTTCTTTTTTTAATGGTACTTATAAGAAGTAATCAGGTGTTTTTCTACTTACTGTTGGTTCGCCTGGTCTAACTGATGGATCATATTGTAAAAATTGTCTGTTATTGTTTTCGTCAACTTCCATTATAGCTGCTTGGTTACCACATCTATAACAATAATTTGGAGCACTAAATATTGTAACAACGTTTTGTTGATGTGACCAAGCATAACCTTCCATGACTAATTGATGCGCTCTTGCAACTAATGTTAAATTATTAGTATGATTAAATTGTTCACTGATATCTTGACCAAAAGTGAAACCGGCACCTCTGGGACTAATACCCCATCCGCCTCTATCATCTGGATCTGACCATAACAAATCACACATTGGACCTTCGTGTGGAACTTCTTGTATTCTATTTAATTCTCTAACTTGATCGATTGTTTCAATCATTGGTGATAAACCACCATGTAAACAGAAAATCTTATTATCAACTAATGCAGTTATTGGGAAGTAATCAAATAAATCTGTAAACATTTTCCAAACATTTGCGCTACCATATTTTCTTAAACATTCATCATAAAACCCATAAACTTGTGTAATTTGTCTAGATTCATGATTACCTCTCAGTATTGTAATTCGGTTTGGATATCTGATTTTCATTGCAACTAAATATGATACTGTTTCAACTGAATAATAACCTCTATCAACATAATCACCCATGAATAAATAATTAGTATCAGGACAAGGTCCACCAATCTTAAATAGTTCCATTAAATCATGAAATTGACCATGAACATCACCACAGATAGTAACTGGCACAGATATTGGTTGAACATTTTCTTCAAATTGTACAACATCAACAGCCATTTTACACAATCTAGCAACATCATCTTCTGACAGTATTTCACATCTACCTAATTTTTCAATCCATTGTTCTAATTGATTTATACTTGATAAATTTAGTTCTAGTGGTTTTGTCGATTTATTGTCGGCGATACCTGATGAGCCTGGCTTAAAATTAATATCTTGGTAATCATCTGAACCATTATTCTTATCAACATCTTCATTAATCGTTGGAGCTAATTGTTCAGAGACTGCATCATGCATTGGTACATCCATATCTACATCCATTTTTTTTTTTGATTAAAGATTATATGTAAATTAGTTTATATCTTTTATTATTATTGTAAAATAGTAATTTCTATTCTCAAAAGGGGACTTCCTAATGAAAATAATCAACGGTAAAAAAACACCTTTGTATAGGGATTGGATATAAAAGGAATCAATTAATAATAGTGTATTTATTCTTAAAAGAAATATAATTCTTTCAAAATATAAATTATCTTTATTAAAAGTCGATAATGTTTTAATTTGGAATAAAAACCCTTATTATCCTTTACTAGCGTTGGTTCTTAAAGTTATATGACAGATATTTAAAATCTAAATGAATACCCTACTAGTCAAGCAATCGATTAATCAACTCCAAATCAGTCAATTCAACCGTTTTATCCTTTTCCTTCAATCAACAATGTACCCAGGTTTCCTTTTTTTTTGGCCACTCCTTTACAAGTTGCAATTTTATTTTTCTTCTTTTCATAAAATTTTGTTAGTAATAGTTATATGTTACCCGACTATAGCAGATGATATCGCTATATACGTTGAAAGATAAGTAAGAATCAACAAGATTGAGTATTTTACTGTTGTTAGTGCTGTTTAGAGGTTCTGTAATATGATACCTTGAGTAATTGGATAGGAATTTAAACACGAATTAACGTTACAAGCATTCTCTTGACATGTGTCATGCAAGTTAAGTACATTCATCCCCCTGAACGGCTCATGATCGGCGTACTTGATTCATTCCTACTAATCAACATCAGTCTGTCGATAAAATAAGCATCATGGGGACTCGCAACTTTACAATACTGCTGATATCAAGTAGAGTACTGATAAAAATTATAACTTTTAATGTGAACAACCCGTGCACCTCACTTATTGTTGTCGGATATGTACCGGGTAATGAGGTTGCATTATTAATTTTTGTATATTTTTTCTTTTATAGATAGTAATTAAACTTGCAACCGATTTTCTAATGAAATAAAAAGGTAGTGAATTCTGCTAAACATTTTAATTGCTTTAGAGTAAGTAGTATATTAGGGCATTCTATATCTAATTTGTCATAGTAATTCATATCATTTACCAATTTTCTTTTAGCATCTTTTTTTTCCTATTGTGATTTATAAAGAAAGGTATCAGATTATTTAAATAGATTGATATAATTTTATTCACATTTCTGACAAACTTTTGAATAATGGCTGGTGCTTTAGAAAATGCTCGTAAAGAGATTAAAAGAATCTCATTAGAAGATCATAGTGAATCTGAATATGGTGCTATTTACTCTGTTTCAGGTCCAGTTATTGTCGCCGAAAATATGATTGGTTGTGCTATGTACGAATTAGTTAAAGTTGGTCATGATACTTTAGTCGGTGAAGTTATTAGAATTGATGGTGACAAAGCTACAATTCAAGTTTACGAAGAAACTGCAGGTGTCACGGTTGGTGACCCTGTCTTAAGAACTGGTAAACCATTATCTGTCGAATTAGGTCCAGGTTTAATGGAAACCATTTATGATGGTATTCAAAGACCATTGAAAGCTATTAAAGATATCTCTCAATCTATCTATATCCCAAGAGGTATTGATGCTCCTGCTTTAAGCAGAGATATTAAATGGCAATTTACTCCAGGTAAATACACTGTTGGTGATCACATTTCCGGTGGTGATATATTCGGTTCCATTTTTGAAAATTCTTTATTAGATAACCATAAAATTCTATTGCCACCAAGAGCTAGAGGTACAATTACATGGATTGCTTCAGCTGGTGAATATACTGTTGATGAAAAGATTTTAGAAGTTGAATTTGATGGTAAGAAATTTGATTACTCTATGTATCACACATGGCCAGTTCGTGTCCCAAGGCCAGTTGCTGAAAAATTATCTGCTGATTATCCATTATTAACAGGTCAAAGAGTTTTAGATGCCTTATTCCCATGTGTTCAAGGTGGTACCACTTGTATTCCAGGTGCTTTCGGTTGTGGTAAGACAGTTATTTCACAATCTTTATCTAAATATTCTAATTCTGATGCTATTATTTATGTCGGTTGTGGTGAAAGAGGTAATGAAATGGCTGAAGTCTTAATGGAATTCCCTGAATTATATACCGAAATCAATGGTAGAAAGGAACCAATTATGAAGCGTACAACTTTAGTCGCCAATACTTACCTAATATGCCTGTCGCTGCCAGAGAAGCATCTATCTATACTGGTATTACATTAGCTGAATACTTCAGAGACCAAGGTAAGGATGTTTCTATGATTGCTGATTCTTCTTCAAGATGGGCTGAAGCTTTAAGAGAAATTTCTGGTCGTTTAGGTGAAATGCCAGCTGATCAAGGTTTCCCAGCCTATCTAGGTGCTAAATTAGCCTCCTTTTACGAAAGAGCAGGTAAAGCTGTTGCTTTAGGTTCTCCAGATCGTATCGGTTCTGTTTCTATTGTTGCTGCTGTTTCTCCAGCCGGTGGTGATTTCTCCGATCCTGTTACCACGGCCACATTAGGTATTACACAAGTTTTCTGGGGTTTAGATAAGAAATTAGCTCAAAGGAAACATTTCCCATCTATTAATACATCAGTTTCTTATTCTAAATATACTAATGTCTTAAATAAATTTTATGATCAAAACTATCCAGAATTCCCAACTTTAAGAAACCGTATGAAGGAAATTTTATCTAATGCTGAAGAATTAGAACAAGTTGTTCAATTAGTTGGTAAATCTGCTTTATCGGATAGTGATAAGATTACTTTAGATATTGCTTCTTTAATCAAAGAAGATTTCTTACAACAAAATGGTTATTCAACCTATGATGCATTCTGTCCAATTTGGAAGACTTTTGATATGATGAGAGCATTTATTTCTTACCATGATGAAGCCCAAAAAGCTGTTTCCAACGGTGCTAACTGGTCTAAATTATCTGAAGCTACCAGTGATGTCAAACATCAAGTTTCTTCATCTAAGTTCTTTGAACCAAGTAGAGGTGAATCTGAAGTTCATGGCGAATTTGAAAAATTATTATCAAACATTCAAGAAAGATTTTCTGAATCAACTGATTAGCATCGAAATTAAAATTTAAACTAATCATTCTTAAGCCTCATTTGTTTCAGTCTGATTTTTCATATAAACAAATTTTTGACACATCATATATATAAAATATTATACACAATACACGACCTAAAAATTATAAATTTAATCGCACAAATAATTAATTCCCAATGATAAAACAAGTAACTAAGGAACTAAAGGATTCTACTCTAAAATAATAAAAAAAAAAAAGGATTATTTCATTATAACTTTAAATAATACTAAATATTGAAAATACATAATAAATTCAGGATTATAAAAATCCTTTTTTTTCCTTGTTTTGCAGAAAAGCAAATCAGCTAGCTATTCTATTAATAAGAGAAAGAATTACAAAACATAAATAAAGACATAATCATTAAAAGTCATTAAGAAAATTAACAAAAGATAAAAATTAATTATTATTCACAAATTCTTTAGCTTATTTAGATCTAGCTCTCACCTTCCGTCTCTTTCTCTTAAGTCTTCTAGTTCTCTTCTTTCTCCACTTAGCTCTCATGATGAATGTTAAGTTGGCTTGGTTTTATAAAAAACAAAAGAAATTAAATAAGAAAAGTAAAATTAACAATTAAAAGAATGGGAATTAAAAAAACTACTTGTTAAGAAGTGATGAGTTTATAAGTATTTGGTAATTTCGCTATTGCTCGTCCATTGAAAAATCCATTGCCAACATGAGGGTAACACCAGTTCACCTAAAAAGTTAGGGGATTTACAATATTTTTGTGCTGTTTGATGCGCCACATCTGTCGATACTTATATACTTTTTTCTACTTTTTCTTGTTTTCTTAATGTTTTTTCAAAATTTGGGGGGATTTTTTTAATTTGCCCGGTGTTGGGATGTATGTGTGGGTGATATATAAACAAGTCATAAACTTTTATTGTAAACCATTAACGACATCTCCTCTTTTGTCATTATTATGGTTCTGTCTGTGTGTGCGATTACTGTGTGCGATCGCTGTTTACTCAAAAACGTAAACGATACAGTTTCGCCAAGGCTCTGGTTGGGACACAGTCATTGTCATTATCGATTAAAGGAAACATCAGTATCTTAACTATTCTTATTTTTATTGCAACTCAACGGTGTATCAGGTAGGTTAAGGTAATTTGACCATATGGAAGAAATACCCAAAGTTAATATTGATCAGCAGGACCCATTAAATGAAAAAAAAAAAAAGTTGGTTAATTCAGGGTTGGATAAAGGAAAAGAAAGTGGACAATTCCGATTGAATTCTTCTCAAGTAGATTCTAATGGTGTCTTTAGAACTTCAGAGGAGAGAAAATTATCACACTTGAATGCGTATTCGTTTTATCCAAATACAGTACCACCTTTTGCATTAGATGAACAATTTAAGAAAGCTAAAACAATTAATAGACATGTCTCAGATGCTGATTCAATGTTATACAAACCAAATGATATATCAACTTCACAAGATAATCATTGGGGAAATTTTGCATCCAATATTGGTTCCAATGTTGCATATACAGATGATCAAAGAATTAATCTGAAATCAAGTTTGGCACTATCAAGAACTAATACCAGAAATTCGAATGTAACAGAATCGACTAATTCAAGTACATTAAATGAACATGAAAAATATATGATTAGAAAAGAAATTTTACACGATTTAAGTGATGATTGGGCTGGTGAAGAACGTTTAAAAGCTATATATAATTTGCCTATGGACTCTGATTTCAAATTTAAAACTCAAAAGGATAGAAAAGAATGGGCTAATTATGTATCAAGAGCAAAAGAAGTTTACTATGGTAAAGGTTTTGTTAAAAGAAAAGGTACAGAACAGGATAATGGTTTAAGGACGTCAAATGATATATATAGTAATAGGTCGCATCGTATTGATTGGCTGGAAGAATTTAATAGAGATAAAGAACGCTGGCATAAATTAAAGCAAAAGAAAATGAGAAAATGGATGCCAAAGATGAATCGTTTGCTGATTGAAAACCAATATCTACCATTAGCATTCAGAATTATGATTGTCGTTTTATCTCTTGCATCATTAGCATTAGCAGTTAGAATATTCCAAAATTCTGATGCTAGAATAGAGAAAATTGATGCAACTGTTTCACAACAACCTAGTACAGTTATGGCAATATGTGTTAATTCCATTGCTATTTTTTATACAATTTACATTGCTCTGGATGAATTTTCTGGTAAACCCTTGGGTTTAAGAAATCCGTTAAGCAAATTAAGATTGATTTTATTAGATCTTTTATTTATCATTTTTTCAAGTGCAAATTTGGCACTAGCATTTAATACAAGATATGATAAAGAATGGGTATGCACAAGTAACTACATGGATGATGGACTTTACAAATATCCAAGGATATCGTACATTTGTAGAAAACAAAAGGCTTTGTCATCATTCTTGTTTGTTTTACTCTTTATGTGGGTCATAATTTTCATTATTAGTATTATCAGAGTGGTTGAAAAGGTTAGTTCAAATTTATCAGCAGATTAAACCGTATAGTACATGTAAAATCGACTATTTTAGTATCATCCGTATTGTATTATTTTCCTACAAGCATTAAAAAACAATAGCATAAATATTCATTAGTATTAAGATTAAATAAAAACAGTTATTATTCTTTTAGTATTACTTCTATTTCATAATTGTTATTTGCATGTTACCCCGCTGTGATCAAAAAAAATTTCAACCCCTCTTACCTCAGTGTTGATATTCGATATTTGCTGTGGCAAACAAGAAAAATGATCTCTGATATATGAAAGATTACCTGCAGAAAAACATACAGGATTATTGAATTAAGAACTTCTAATCATTTTAATATTGGGATTAGTTATATCAACCAATTTTTTGACTCAATTCCTCTTTCATATTTTTAATTCTGTCTATAATCAGCCTGTCATTAACTTATAACAACCGCTAAGGTAAACTACAGATAATAGAGTAAAATTATAATTAAATAATCGCATCCATAATCATTCAGTGATATAAACTATAGATAAGATTTGGTATTACTCAATAATTTAACAATCGCTGCATTTTTGTTGCTCTACTTTATTGTTATAGACGCATATAGTATTTTCCATAAATTGACTTATCCAGAATGACCGAAATGTTACCAAGATCAGATGATCTGGAAGCCACATGGAATTTTATTGAACCAGGTATTAATCAAATTCTAGGGCATGAAGATTCACATCAACCATTATTACATAACAAAAGAGTAGATAAAGTTTTATCACCAACAATGTACATGGAAGTATACACAGCTATATACAATTACTGCGTTAATAAATCACGTTCTTCAGGACAGTTTAATACTGATAAACCAACCAACCAATCATCCATTCTAGTCGGTAGTGAAATTTATGAAAAACTAAAAAGATATTTAAGAGACTATATCTCAAATTTCAAAAGAAATCCAGATGAAACATTCCTACAGTTTTATGTTAGACATTGGAAAAGATATACCGTTGGTGCAATCTTCTTGAACCATACTTTTGATTATATGAATAGATATTGGGTTCAAAAAGAAAGAAGTGATGGTAAAAGACACATCTTTGATGTAAATACATTATGTTTAATGACTTGGAAAGAAGTACTCTTTGATCCAAATAGTGAAACCCTTGTGAAAGAAATATTAGATCAAATTACATCAGAAAGAGATGGCAATGTCATCCATAGGGGCGATATTACAACATCAATTAAATCATGTGTTATGTTAGGTATTGATCCACAAGATCTAAAGAAACTAAACTTAAATGTCTATATTCAAGTCTTTGAAAAGCCCTTTTTAAAAAGAACAGAAGAGTATTATAGAAATTACTCTAATAATTATTTAGGCACACATTCCGTTACTGAATATATTTTTGAAGCTCACTCAATCATAAATCGTGAGGAAAAGGGTATGGCAATGTATTGGGATGATCACACAAAAAAACCATTATCAGAAACGTTAAATGCAGTTTTAATCAAAGAACATATCGAAAAATTAGAGGCAGATTTTGTGACATTATTAGATTCAAGGGATAATATTAAGATTTCCGCATTATATAATTTGATGCAAAGAGACTTTACACTATTACCAAAATTAGCTACAGCTTACGAATATTATGTTAAAAACTCAGGTGAGACTGAGATTTCAGGCTTAATAGAGATGCATAAGGCAAATATAATGAATAACGTCCAAGAAGGTGTGAACAGTAAAAATATGGCTTTAACTGCGTTGAACTCATTGCCACCAAAGGACTATATTAAAAGATTATTAGAAGTATATGATATTTTCCGTGTTATTACTAATGAATGTTTCGATAATGATGTATTATTTACTAAGGCATTAGACAATGCTTGTAGGGCATATATTAACGATAATGAATTTGCATTACCAGTGGGATCATCCAGATCAGCCACTTCAAAGACATCAGAAATGCTAGCTAAATATAGTGATCAATTGCTTAAAAAATCAACAAAGCCAGAAATTTCTAATGATATGTCTATTGATGATATAATGGTCGTATTTAAGTTTTTAACAGATAAAGATGCGTTTGAATCCCATTATCGTAGATTATTTGCGAAGAGATTAATTCATGGTACATCTACATGTGATGAAGATGAGGAAGCTGTTATTCAAAGATTGCAAAGTGAAAATAGTATGGAATATACTGGTAAGATAACAAAAATGTTTCAAGATGTTAGATTATCAAAAATTTTGGAAGGTGATTTTGATATGATGATGAAGAAATTACCGGATTACACAAGAAGTAAATATCCTGAACTACAACCATTCGTTCTGGCTGAAAATATGTGGCCATTCTCATATCAAGAGGTTGATTTTGATTTACCTACTGAATTGGAAGATACATATTCTAAGTTAGAAGAAATGTATACTTCCAAGCATAATGGTAGAATTCTAAAATGGCTATGGCCCTTATGTCGTGGTGAATTGATAGCTGACATCGCTAAACCAGGCAGACCTCCATTTAATTTTACTGTTACATTATTTCAAATGGGTATATTGTTATTATTTAACGATACAGATGTTTTAACCTTAGAAGACATTCAAGAAGGAACCAACTTATCATTACAAAATATTGCAGCTTCAATGGTTCCATTTATTAAATTTAAGCTAATACAACAGACTCCTAGTGGTTTAGAAGCATTGGTTAAACCAGATACACAATTTAAGCTAACAAATCCATATAAAGCATTAAAGACAAAAATTAATTTTGCTGGTGGTGTCAAGAATGATATATTAAATGCATTAAATAATAACGGTGATGATAATAAGAATAAATTTGGTAAAGGTGTTGAAACATTAACAGGAAATGAAAAAATTGAAAAAGAATTAAATTCAGAAAGACAGATCTTCCTAGAGGCATGTATTGTAAGAATTATGAAAGCAAAGAGAAAATTGCCACATACTATGTTGGTTAATGAATGTATTGCACAAACACATCAAAGATTCAATCCAAAGGTTTCAATGATTAAAAGAGCTATTGATAGTTTGATTCAAAAAGGTTATTTACAAAGATGTGAGGATGGTGAATCATACTCATACTTAGCATAATTGAAAAAGTAAAGTCAGGGAGATAGGGGGTCACAACTACTTATTATTGGTATACATAAAAAAAATACAATTTGTACATACCCACTTGTAAGGAGTTGATATTGGTAATTGAAAAATATTGTAGATGTACATGTACAAATACACGTACACATTACATAACTACATATGAAAAGAAAAGAAAAGATATCGAAGACATATATCGTACATACGCACATAATTTAAAATATAAAAAACTAAGTTAATTCCAAGCTAAAAAGTAAGCTTAGCTAAACTCAAACTTGGGCTATTCCGCTGGAAGAGGGCATATCCCAAGCTGAGCCGAGCTGAACCCAACGCTGAAGTCGCTGGAACTAAGCTCTGGTCTCACTACATCGTACCTTGAACAGAAACACACAGAGCAATAACGCCCGGCATAAAACACACATATACACATATACACATATACATATATACACAACCCGCTGCCTAGCTAAACAGACGCGTACTGCACATCCTTGTTATCACTATCTCAGTGCCAATTCTTCACAGATTCCAGCGGTAAAATAGACAGTTTTTCACCATTTCGCAGAGGAATTATCGTACCGAGCGGCATGGATGCTTGGCAGCCGTGGTGACTAATTCATAGAAACAACTAGTGGTAGGGTAGACCGCCATACATATCACGTTTCCTGACTCTTACCATCGAATCTCTTTCCCTGTATCTCTCTCTGTGCCAGTTTGATCTTGAATGACCGGTTGATAGTTTGTATGAGCTGAAGTTCAGTGAGCAAGTTTATGATAGATTGTCATAGGCAGATGGATACTCTGGTATTACTCAGTGGTTTTTGATTTCCACTGTAAAAATTGTTTGTAGTCAGTCATCTTCCCTTTTTTGTCTTGCTGATTGCTATGGATATATATAAGTAACGACTATCTCGAGACGTTTTAATTTTTGAAAATATTATATCATTTATTATACGTCATTATTAGTTAAACTAACAATAACCCCTATCATTATGAATCAAGAAAACAAAGATTTTCAACAAGTTACTGAGACTACTACTGGTCCACATCAAGTTAATCCATATGGTCCAAATCCAGCAGATTTCTTATCCAATGTTAATAATTTCCAATTAATTGATTCTACATTAAGAGAAGGTGAACAATTTGCAAACGCTTTCTTTGATACTGAAAAAAAAATTGAAATTGCAAAAGCTTTAGACGATTTTGGTGTTGACTATATCGAATTGACTTCACCTGTTGCATCAGAACAATCACGTAAAGATTGTGAAGCTATTTGTAAATTAGGCTTAAAGGCAAAAATTTTAACTCATATCAGATGTCATATGGATGACGCTAAAGTTGCTGTTCAAACTGGTGTCGATGGTGTCGATGTTGTTATTGGTACATCTAAATTTTTAAGACAATATTCCCATGGTAAAGATATGAATTATATCGCAAAGAGTGCCGTTGAAGTTATTGAATTTGTTAAATCTAAAGGTATCGAAATTAGATTCTCCTCAGAAGATTCTTTTAGAAGTGATTTAGTTGATTTATTAAATATTTACAAAACTGTAGATAAAGTTGGTGTTAACAGAGTCGGTATCGCCGATACTGTTGGTTGTGCTAATCCAAGACAAGTTTATGAATTGATTAGAACTTTAAAAAGTGTTGTCTCTTGTGATATTGAATGTCATTTTCATAATGATACTGGTTGTGCTATTGCTAATGCTTATTGTGCTTTAGAAGGTGGTGCAAGATTAATTGATGTTAGTGTTTTAGGTATTGGTGAAAGAAATGGTATTACACCATTGGGTGGTTTAATGGCAAGAATGATTGTTGCATGCCCAGAATATGTCAAATCTAAATATAAACTACACAAGATTAGAGATATTGAAAATTTAGTTGCAGAAGCCGTTGAAGTTAATATTCCATTTAATAATCCAATTACAGGTTTCTGTGCTTTTACACATAAAGCTGGTATTCATGCTAAGGCTATCTTAGCAAACCCATCAACATATGAAATTTTAGATCCACATGATTTCGGTATGAAGAGATATATACATTTTGCTAATAGATTAACTGGTTGGAATGCTATTAAATCAAGAGTTGATCAATTAAACTTAAGTTTAACTGATGATCAAGTTAAAGAAGTTACCGCAAAGATTAAACAAATGGGTGATATTAGACCATTAAATATCGATGATGTCGATTCAATTATTAAGGATTTCCACACTGGTTTAGCCACTCCATCTATTAAACCAATTGATGGCGAACCAGCTGCTAAGAAGACTAAATATTCCGCTTAAATACATTAGTATAGTTTGTACATGGTATAATTTAACCAAAAAAAAAAAGATAGAAAGATTTTAAAGTATGATATTCCATATCAGTATACAAATTTCAGTTTGTCATTAGTTCGCAATGGGTCAAGTTGTAAACAAAATATAAATAAAAAAAATAGGTACGCCCAATATAAAACCAAAAATTTCTGCAAAGGATTGTTTAACAAATACAGTTCAAACAACTACACCACACTTTCAATATATCCATACAATATACATATAGATATACTAATAATACAATTGTGATTATACATATTTTATTTTAAAACAGATCACGTGACCCCCCAAGCGAAATTGCCGGTATAAAGAAGGGATGGATACTTCGGGCGATATTGTACGGGGATTTCTTTGTAAATCTGAGACACTCCAATGAAAACTGAGCCAAATTGAACGTGTATCCTGGACAGCTCAAAAATATAAAAAGATCGGTATAATGTTCTTGTTTTCTACTCCCTTAAAAGTGAGTTATATAGCGATGTAAGAAAGTAAATTTGAAGTAACCGATATTATTTTATCTTAGTATATCATATATCCATATTTTATAATGTTATCACTATCACGTTATCCTCTGGTTAAGAGTTCCGTTAGGACTCCCTTAAGTAAAAATTTACTTAGGTGTTATGCAAATGGTACACAGACGTTGAATGGTTTCGAAAAATTCAACCAAAGAGAGAAAGCTAAAGAAGATTTTTTCATTAGACAACATGAAAAGGAACAAATGGAAGAACAGGTAAAACACTATAAAGAAAAAATAAAGCATTTAAGTTCCAGAATTGAAGAAATCGATAAAAACCATAAAAATAATTCAAATAATTCAAATAATAAAGATAAGAACAATTAATAATAGCAAAAAAAAATTCTATCGTCATTAAAAACATATTACTGCATTATAATGCTTTGTTTATTACTACTATTCTTAATTTAAATACGACATATACTCTAAATAGATTCTTAACATATTAAATTTATGCTTATTACATATTAAATGTTATAATTTCGTACACAATGATTATATATTTCGTATGACGCTATATAATGGAATAAGAGATTACTAAAACGGAGAATAATTTTTTTTTTGGTTTTGGGATAAGTATTGTCAATCGCCAAATTTAACCCTTTGTGGATCGCGATGGGCATCGAAATAACAAATACAATAAACGTAAAACATACGAAATACACATATATTAAGAGAAAGAGACACATATATATAGCTAATAATTTAGCAAGCATATACGATATAAACAAGATTTAAGATACCAACATGGACATACCTAGAAAGAATAGTAGATATAGTAGAAGTAATAGTAATAGTATTTTGCCATTTCAATTAGTAACGCCACAAGAGATAGTTGAAAATACGACAACGACTGGAAATAGTATATCTGAACCAACGTCGATAGATAATAGTAGGAATAAGGAAATGAATATCACACATTTAAATAATGGTTTTAATACTAGAATATTGAGAGCACCGAATTCTAAATTATTTCATCCCTCTCTGAGGAATACAAGAGAATTAGAGGATGAAATTAGTATATTAGTTCAAAAATTGAAAAAAAAAGATGTTAATTCTTTTGTACAACCCGGTAATAATGAAATAATAGAAGTTTTAAATAAAGCTTTAATGGCATTATCACATTGGACATTACAAGGACAACTATCACAAATGATTGATATTCAAAATTCAGATAATAGATATTTAGTTGAAACACATTTAGTTAAGAAAGAGGTTGAATTTTTAAAGAATAAGATAACTTTAAATGAACAGACAAAAGAACTTAAGAAAGAAAAAGAAAAAGGACCAAACTCATTGTTATCACCGGGTAGGATAATATCTTTGAATGATAATAAGAATATTATTGATGTTTCACCTAAAACTCGGATAACTCAAAATACTGGACAACAAAAGATAATAAGATCTGGTAAGATTAAAAAACCAAGACAAAATAAAAAGAAAATAAACAATTCAACAGAAGTTAAACAATATACGATACATTCACCTTCAACATTCTTGACATCTCCAACCAATAAATCAACAATTTTAACATCTCCAACTAATAAATCAACATCCATGAATACCCATAATGGAATATATAAACTAGTTGAAAGTGAAAAATCTGAAAAATCTGCATTTTTAAAATCAAGAAAAAGTGAGGATAAATCATCTAAGGACTATATTCGAGTATTTCAACTCAAAAAATAACATAGAATAAAAAAACGGATATTATTTGCAAATGTTTTCAATACATAAAACAAGAGCACATGATAGTACTAATAATATAACCGGGGGAGGGGAAACATAAATTAATTCATTCATACAAGTAATAATATTAATCATCGTAAGAGACTATCTGTCTCTGACATGACACTGGTCACTCTAAGTATATAACTACGCATATTTATAATATAATATAAATATAAATATAATATCAGCATCAGTATCATTTGCACAGCAAATCATTATTGCGATGACCAGGCCAGCCAAGCCCAACCGCAAAACGTCGGCCGAAATTGGAAAAGCTATCCATCCGATTTTCCAAAGAGAATTTTTCATTTTATTGTAATTCCAAACGAAACTAGCCAGCAACACGAAAAAAAATAATTGAGATGGCAAGTTTCGCGTGTTCGAGATATTTCACACAGAATATGTCGTGCATTCAACAAAACACATTTATAGATTATTTTCTATAAATACCAATTAGTCACTAAAAGGGCAATACACATTGATCTGTATGACAGAAGTTTCACAGCAAGCAAGCTCAGCATTGTTCAATAGAGGCAATTGGATCGATCCGGTCCCAACTACACGAAATATTCATTCTGGTGCATGTTCAAATCGTTTCCGGGGCATTGCTGCGTTTGTAATATATCTCATCTATTATTTCTTTCTGTTTATTCTTTTGCGATGTATATATAAATAATATCACATATCTGTAATTGTATTCCTCATCGCATAACGTTAGTTAACAGACCACAAACATAATTGGAATTCAAGTAAATTCTTTAGACAACGGACGACAAATTAATTAATATATATACACAAAATCTCATCATGTCTAATTATGAATCTCTAATACATTTTAATAGGAACCCTGTTAGTAATGAAATGATAGATTTCTTAAGTTCTACAACAGAATCCATTATTAATGTTCAAGAAGCTCGCAGCATAAGTAATATTGCATTACCTCCACCATCTTTAACTAGATTCATTAAAAATTTAGTATTACATTCAAACGTCCAAACTCCAACTTTAATGGCTACATCAGTCTATTTAGCAAAACTTCGAGCAATTATACCAAATAATGTTTATGGTATAGAAACTACAAGACATAGAATCTTTTTAGGTTGTTTAATCTTAGCAGCGAAAACCTTAAATGATTCTTCTCCATTAAATAAACATTGGGCTAAATATACCGATGGTTTGTTAACTATTTGTGAAGTTAATACAATCGAAAGAGAATTGTTGGAATATTTCGATTGGAATGTTATCATCAATACAAAAGATTTAATAACTTGTTTGGAACCATTATTGAAGCCAATTAAAGAAAGACAAATATTGACTAAGATTAACCAAGGTAAACAAAATTTAAGACAAGATTTATTATTATTCAATTCTCCAACCCAAAACCAATTAAAATATTATAATAACAATTCGCCTCATCATAAGGTAACTGCTTCTATGTCATCATCAGCATCCAATTCTTCATTATCATCTTATGCATCAAGTAATATCTTACATTCTCGTTCTGATTCAAACTACTCAATCCCATCATTGGAATCAGCTTCAACTTTATCAACGCTAAATTCGAGGAGATCAAAATATTCAACCAATATCCCAATGATACCAGAAGCTAAACAACCATTAATGAATAAAAATCCACATAATATATCATTAGAGAATAAAGAAAATTCGTCATCAACGCCTGTTAAACCATTAATTATAAGAAATACTCTAATCAAAGTCAAACCTCTATCAAATACAGTTGATTATACATTCAATTCTTCATACTACAATTAAGATCTAACTATTATACATCCATAGATACGATACAAAATTGCATATCCAAAAATTTTAACTTGGTTGTAACATTACTTTGTTTCAATACCATACCATTCTCTTTTTTTATCATTTATTCATTCATACACACATACATAAACATGTAAATTCTCATTACATATGCACATATAATAAAATACATTCTTTAACGATTATTTTAAACTTTGAAATATCAATTTAAGAATAAATATTTACACATTATTATTTATAATATTTATTACTCATCGGCAGAAGCTTCTAATTTAGCAAGTAATTCTTTATGCAATTCACCTAATTTCTCAAAATCAGTTTCTTGAGCTGGCCAGCCAACAACTAAACCACTCTTTTCATCTCTCTTTGGAATCAAATGGAAATGAACATGTGGAACTTCTTGGTGCGCAATTGTACCATTGTTTTGCAATAAGTTATAGCCAACACCACTTTGACCAGCAGCATCTAAACCTAAAGTCTTGGCTAATTTCTTAGTAATTGGTAAGACTTCTTGTAAATATTCATCAGGGATATCAGTCAATTTAGCACCATGCCATTTTGGAATGATTAATGTGTGACCTGGAGCAGTTGGTTGGATATCTAAAAAGGCATAGACATATTTGGTTTCAATTAATTTGAAAGATGGAATATCACCTTTAATGATCTTACAGAACACACAGGCAGTGTCATGGGCAACAGATATGGATGACATGATTCAATCGGTTGTTTAGATCAGTGTTTTTCCATGCACTGTCAAAAGTAATCCCTGAAACTGCTTTTCTGGTTAAGATCTCTTAACGGCTTGAAGCAACTTGATCGCTTACAACGAATTACATCTTACATCTACATCTATTTAAATATATAATGGAAGCAATTATTATATCCCTCTTCGATCGAATAAGCTATACTATCTTGAATTGCATCGAGATTTCTGGCATGAAAACGATTAACAAATTCTGCAATATCATGTTTAATTTTAATGATTAATAAATATTAAAAACTTGTTTTACACAGACGAACTGATTGGAATTCATATAACTACCATTGTTATTGGATGAATGTTATTGAAATAGTAAATAGGAAAAGAAGATCAAAATTCAAACTTGGAATATAAAAATTGTCACTAAGGTATCTCTGAATATGGAGGAGGATTTGATATATTCCCTTTCGCATCATGTGGCGAAGACTGTCTAGGATAAGATTGTTGCTCCAATAGAGGTCTCCTTACATCGTCACTTTCTCTTGCTAATTCACCTTGTCTTTCTCTATCCTCCCATCCACTTTGGTATAAATATACATATTCTGCCTCTCTTCTCAATGGACTAGTAACAGTAATATAGTATATTGCATGAATCAGACCTGGTAAGAACCCACACAGGGTCAATAATATATTCAATACAAAATCTTGTGAGCAGAAACCTGACCTTAGTAAGACTGCCACGGGTGGGAAGAACACTGCTAGAATATACAAAAACAGATCTGACACAGAACAACAGACACAGCAACACATATGATTAAAACACTTTGAGTATACCCTTCACTTGCCAAAATACTATCTGGCTTCAACGTTCACCGGATACTGCTATCTTTTATCTTGTTTCAAGTGATCTGACACTCCCTTTGCTAATGTCCTTTGCCTCTTTTTTTGGCTCATCGCTGCAGAAAAGATCAGCCCATAATCAGTTGATTGATAGAAGAAATACATTGAATAGTTGTTTTATCTGTTTGTATTGTACGTAAATGCGTATATATGTGTTATATATATATGTGAGTGAGTGGTGTGAGTGTGAGTGAGAGTAAGGTAGTTCTATTGGGTATTGTTTTAAAACGACAACTTATCTTTTGATGACACCGCTTCTGAATGGTTTATATGAATTGTACCTCTTCACATTTGAGTTTTGACCGTAGTTGTCATTGCCATTATTGTATGATGAAGATGATTGTGAAGAAGAATATCTTGAGTTCTGTAAACCTTGTGTGATAGAATTTGCGTTGTTTGAACGTGGGAATGTTAATGGATGAGAATTGTTATTATGTTGTCTTTTGTTACCATCGTTTCTTATCGGCTGTAAAGTTTTACCTCTACGTGTTGGTTGAACCACTCTATTATCTCTTCTGTTATCGTATGAATCATAATTACCGTTTCTTCTACGTTTCTTTGACTTCTTGGCATTTCTGTTATCGGAACGATCATCATACATGGAATCATCATATTCGTAATCATTATAGTCAAACTGATTATTACCATTATCTTGATTTCTTGAGTAATCATCATACAATGAATTTCTCGTTGAATTATTGGTATTTCTACTATAATATGATCTCCTTGAGGAGTTATATTCATTTAAAATTTTCTTAAAATATTCATTTTTCAATGTATTTGATAAATTGTCACCAGAAAATGCACTACCATCATCATTTGGTACCCTTGACGATCTTCTTTCATTACAATCATCACCAAAATGTCCAGTCAAACCACAATTATAACAAAAAATTTTGTCCATATTTAATGATAAACCTTCTTCAGTTTTCTTATCCTGAGCAATATCATCTCTTAATAAATAAACTCTCCATATACTTGGACAACGATCTCTTGAATGTTTCTTACTATTACAAAGTGTACAATAAACTTTTTTCCATTTATGTGGACATTGTGATCTATAATGACCATTTTCGTTACAATTTGAACATTTAATTGCCTTGGGACAATGTTGCGAATAATGGTCATCCATAGATCCACAATACGTACAAATAACATGAGGACAATTTTTTTTTAGATGTCCCCTTTGCGAACAATTATTACATTTTGGTTCAGCTTCCTTCACACCTTGTGTATGACCATCGGGTCCGTCATTATCCACACCAAAATAACGACCTTGTCCCCTCAACGACCTTAGTATCTCTGGATCCTCATCCACTTGCTCTATTGTAGGTGCAACAATTTTCGGTATATCTGTACTAGATGCTGGCGTTGTATCCACAACAAACGGCAACGTATCCTGTTGCTCCACTTCAGACAAAGACGACATATGGTGAAAATTCTAATAAACTGCAACAAACAAAACCGCCTACACAGACTTATCAGCTGATCTATTACCTTCTAATGACTGCAACTTATATCTCTAATTGTTTCGTAAATCCACAGCAATATATTTTTCACTTCCAAAATTTCAGCTCATCGCTTCTCTTTTGTAAGCAATTTCACACAAAAGAGCAACGATTCCACAGACATGCAACACCGGTACGGCAACAATATTGCTTTACCACATGACAATAGATACTTCCATCACGGTTCCATTGACTAAATCAGTTGGATAGTGCTATTAATGCCTTTAAAATGGTTATAATAGCATGCATCACTGCACACGAGCTTTCGTCAGCAGTGATAATAACGGCATCTCGCAGTCCCAAATTTTTTTTTCTCTCGAAATTCTTTGCTGGCAGTTTGGCGATTTGATTACTCATTGTCGATGTTAGACTATAATGTGTCTACTTGGGAACTGTTTAGATTTTGTCCCAACTTTGTACATTATATTTGCTGTTGTCGAGTGGTCAAAGTAATTATAAGGAATCCCTATATATCTGTATCGATAATGAGTGCTGCAGTAGCTGCTAAACAAGTCAAGGACTTGTCTATCGAGGACAATAAGAAAAATAATGCAAAGAAACAAGCTAAACCATCTTTATATTTAGATCCTCAACCAGAATTCGTCGAAGAAAGGATCCAACTTTTCGAACAATTACAAAAAGAATACAATGACAAAGTTGCCTCTGCTCCACGTAACAAATTGAATATCGTCTTAAAGGATGGTGCCATTAAGGAAGCTAAAGCTTTCGAAACTACACCAATGGATATCGCTAGAGATATTTCTAAATCCTTAGCAGATAAATTATGTATCGCAAAGGTTAACGGTGACTTATGGGATTTAGATAGACCATTTGAAGGTGAAGAAAATGAAAATATTAAGTTACAATTGTTAGATTTCGAATCCGATGAAGGTAAAAGAGTCTTTTGGCATTCATCTGCTCACGTTCTAGGTGAAGCTTGTGAATGTAACTTAGGTGCTCATATTTGTTTAGGTCCACCAACCGATGATGGTTTCTTCTATGAATTCTCAATTAGAGATTCATTAAAGGAAGTCACTCAAGAAGATAAAGCTAATGAAAGAACTGTCTCTCAAGCCGATTTCCCAGCTTTAGAAGGTGTCGCTAAGAATGTTATCAAAGAAAAACAAAAATTTGAAAGATTAGTTATGTCAAAGGAAGATTTATTGAAAATGTTCCATTACTCTAAATATAAAACCTATTTGGTTCAAACTAAAATTCCAGATGGTGGTGCATCAACTGTTTACCGTTGTGGTAAATTAATTGATTTATGTGTTGGTCCACATATTCCAAACACTGGTCGTATTAAGGCATTCAAATTATTGAAAAATTCTTCTTGTTATTTCTTAGGTGATTCTAATAACGATTCTTTACAAAGAGTTTATGGTGTATCTTTCCCAGATAAAAAATTAATGACTGCACACTTAAAATTCTTAGAAGAAGCTCAAAAGAGAGATCATAGAAAATTAGGTAGAGAACAAGAATTATTCATGTTTAATGAAATGTCACCAGGTTCTGCTTTCTGGTTACCACATGGTACTAGAATTTACAACACTTTAGTTGATTTAATGAGAACTCAATACCGTAAGAGAGGTTATGAAGAAGTTATCACTCCAAACATGTACAACTCCAAATTATGGGAAACTTCAGGTCATTGGGCTAACTATAAAGAAAATATGTTCTCTTTCGAAGTTGAAAAAGAAACTTTTGGTCTAAAACCAATGAATTGTCCTGGTCATTGTTTAATGTTCAAATCTAGAGAACGTTCTTACAGAGAATTACCTTGGAGAGTTGCTGATTTTGGTGTTATTCACAGAAACGAATTCTCTGGTGCTCTGTCAGGTTTAACTCGTGTTAGAAGATTTCAACAAGATGATGCCCATATTTTCTGTACTCAAGATCAAATTGAAACTGAAATTGAAAACATCTTCGATTTCTTACAATACGTTTATGGTGTTTTTGGTTTTGAATTTAAGATGGAATTATCTACCAGACCAGAAAAATACGTTGGTGAAATCGAGACTTGGAATGCCGCTGAATCTAAATTAGAATCTGCCTTAAACAAGTGGGGTGGTAACTGGGAAATAAATGAAGGTGATGGTGCGTTCTACGGTCCAAAGATTGATATTATGATTTCTGACGCATTAAGAAGATGGCATCAATGTGCTACTATCCAATTAGATTTCCAATTACCAAACAGATTCGAATTAGAATTCAAAGCTAAGGATAACAAAGATCAAGAAAATGCAAATGCTGAAGCTTATGAAAGACCAGTTATGATTCATCGTGCAATCTTAGGTTCTGTCGAAAGAATGACTGCCATTTTAACTGAACATTTTGCTGGTAAATGGCCATTCTGGTTATCTCCTCGTCAAGTTTTAGTTGTTCCAGTTGGTGTCAAATACCAAGACTACGCTCAAGAAGTTCGTGATAAATTCCACAACGCTGGTTTCTATGCCGATGTTGATTTAACTGGTAACACCTTACAAAAGAAAGTTAGAAATGGTCAAATGTTGAAATACAACTTCATCTTTATTGTCGGGGAAGAAGAAATGACTGAAAACTCTGTTAACATTAGAAACAGAGATGTTATGGAACAACAAGGTAAGAATGCTACCGTTAACGTTGATATTGTCATTGAACAATTAACTAACTTAAAGGAAGAAAAGAGAAATGATAACACCCTAACTTAATTAAATATCTTCTGATCATTTTTAGATAAGAAAATTTAAGATAATGAATTTTTATTTCATACATATGTAAAAAAGATAAATAAATCAAAATAAAGTTCAAAAAATATAGTTATTTATTTACAGTTGCTAATAAAAATGTAGAATACCGATATAACAAGAAATAAATGAAGTTGTCAAGAATATTAATAGAAAGAGAAAGAGAAAGAGTAAAAGTAAAATTTATATATTTATAATTGGAATATTAGTTCAGTCAGCATTTTTTTCTTTCTCCAGTAGTTTATCAAATTCGTCCTGAGAGGCAGCCGCTGAAATTATTGGATCACTGTTTTGATGAGTAGCCAAGAGAGATGATCCACTTGAAAAAATTTCTAGGTCAGAGTCCTTCTCCTCGAAATCACCATTGTTACGCTCTCCTTGTCTAATTATATCCCATGATGATCTGGTATTATTTTCTTTACCTATAGTAGACCAGGAGTTGAATGTTCTATCGACTGATTTATTGGGGGGAGATTCTACCACCATTTTTGGTTTTTCTTTATTTGGATCAGTATATAAACCAATGGGATCTCTTTGATTCATATATGAGGTCTTCTTAAACCCGTTTGTTGAAATTTCTTCTAATTTTGTCTTTGGATTTGGCAACCTTCTCTCAGGATGCAAGTGTGTGAGATAAAAATAGGAAGCCCATTTTGGGGCTGAACCATTTTTAATCAATGCCATCATTTCATATTGCCTTTGTGTTGGCGATTTTGTCGTTACATTGTCATTATTCTCTTCCATTAAAAATTGATCTGTAGAAAAGGCATTGTCATTATCACCGTAATTTCCTTTATTAGTAAGTTCTCCGCTAGGATCTAATAATTGTAACTGTCTTTGATATGCCTTCTGTCCTGCAATAATAGTGGATCCAAAAAGTGCTAATAACCCCATGCCAAAGTTTCTTGGAACTTTCACACCTTTAATTGCATTCGTTTTATAATATTGGTACGCAAAAGGTGTACAAAATACAGTAGAAAACCCCAGCCAACCACCAATAGTTTGTGATCGTGCAATAGTTTTATACGCATTTGATAAAGCCAATCTATCATTAGAATCCAAGACATCATCCTTCTCGTAGAATTGCACCGCTGCATTGTAAGCTTCCCTGAACCAGGGCTGATTAAAGGGTCCCTTCTTCTCAACACCTACATCATTGTTGCTATTATCCTGTTGCTGTAAATCATTCATCTTTACTCAGATATATGTTCAATATTAACTGTAACAAATACCACATAAAAGCCTCATTACAAAGGACCATCAACTACAAATACAGATTCCTTTATTCAACTACTCCGGGTCTCTTTTATTATTTTAGGTCATGAATTAATCTTGAAATAGGGCTTCGGGATTCGACTGAAATTGAAAAATTGATCAGTTGAACAACAAGATAATTAGTAGTTAAACAGGTTAAAGAAGGTAACAATTGGAAATATAGAACCACTAGCTGATAGATAACACATATACTGATCTGGAAAGACGCATCATGGACTATTTTAGTGTAATTCAAAACTACTATGCGGGTAGTTATGTTGAGACCCTTCAGGAAATTGAAAAAATATTCGATTCCCAGGATAACACGTTAGTATTTTACAAAGCAAAGGCTGAAATGGCTTTGAAGAAGTATGTTGCAGACTCTAACACAACTGGTTTAAGTAAAGCTTTATGTGCTTATTCTGCTTTCTTGAAAGACCGAAAAATCACTCAATTGAAATCTATTGTCATTGTCGGTTCTTCTAATGGATTCGAGTTATTTTTACTGGCTTCTGCGCAAACTATCTTAGGTGAATTATCAGATGCACTAGAATTATGTGTCAAGGGTTTAGATGGTGTGGAAACTGAAGAAGATAAATCATCTAATGGCTACATTGAATTATCTCTACTTGCTGTCCAAATTGCTTTATTAAATGATGATTTCACAACGGCAACTAATGTCTTTACTTCTATTGATCAAAGATTAAATTTAACTAACGAAGGTGAGATAATTGTTAATCTCGCCGAAGCTTACCTAAAATTTGCTCAAAATCAAGATACTTCAGGTTTAAATTTCTACTATTTCGAGGAGTTAGCACAAACCTATCCAAATTGGAAAACTCAATTGGGTTTATTAAACTTACATTTACAACAATCTAACATTGCAGAAGCTCAAGGTATTGTCGATGCCCTAGAATCTGACTACTACCAAGTAGAACAAACTGACAGTGCGGATACATTTAAACCGCATTTTCTTGCTGCTAAAATTACTTTAGCCATTATGCAAGGTTCTGAAAAAGTGGAACAATTAAGAGAAGAATTAACTGAGTTAGATCCTGAACATCCATTTGTTAAAAATCACAAAGAAATTAACTCTAAATTCGATGAATTGGTATCCAAATTCAAGGCCTAATTAGAAGAAAAACATCCCCATTTATATATTTACGCATATATATATATATATATATTGCACCACGATGTAAGTGAAAATAAATAATAATCTGAGCAAGCATTTACCGTCTCCTTTAATAGCACACTTTTTAAATTGACTATTACTACTTTTACTATTATTATTTCATACATTAATTTCTGCTTATTTAAGTCTATATAATATACACAGCAGCAATTAACAATTAAACTTCATGAATCTTTTTGTTATGGATTTGGATATATGGTTAAAATCATTAACTATGAAAACTATAAAAGATCAAAATCAACTTCATCTTCAACCGTAAATGGTTGAGGTAATGGTGCATTAACATCATTACGCTCTCTGATAGTTTCTATAAGTTCTACTGGTTCTTCAGGTTTAGAATCTGAAACAATGATTATTCCTGAAGTATTCTTAGATCTACGAACTGGGACAAAACGATCGTTTTTTCCAAATGAAACATATCTTGATTGTTGTGGTAATATTCTTGTCATATTCTGCACCTTATATGGCTGAGATGAATATTTATTCTTTAGGTACTCATCAGTATCCTTATAAGAGTCCTTGTCTTCTTTTGATGCATCTTTGTTTTCTGGTTCTTTAGCAGAATCCTTATCTTCTTTAGTTTCCTTTTCATCTTTTTCCTTTTTAGTCTTCTTAGCTCTAGCTTTAGCCCTGGCTGTTGTAGACAAAACTGCGGTTGCAACTTTCTCAACTTCTTTGTTAGCTTCTTCCTCAAACATCTTTGGATAACTAAATGCGCCTTCTTTAGCATAACAATTTATGTCGATTTTTGGAATTGCTAAATCATTGTCACGAACTGCAATGACAGCCGTCGGAGTGAAAGATAGAGATAAGAAATGCGCTAGAGGGAACCAGTACCAAAATTGTGCAAACATAACTAAACCAACAATAGACTTTGTGTCTAATGTACCTGTTTCTGTATTCTCTAATTGAATAGTAACATTTCTACCACCTGCATTCATGATACCTTGAGCGACACATGCACCAAACTTAGCTAGACCTTCTTGGTGCTTACTCGTTATAACATTCAACAAATTCTTGTTTATTTCAGCAACCTTTTGACTTGATTTTTCGGTTTGTTGGATCATTATCAATGATAATGAAATCATAGCGGCTTGACGAACAAAATCAACAGGGTCCTTAGTTAATGGTTCTAAGACTTCGATTGCTGAGTCTAATGCCTTACCAGCACATGATATACCTAAAGCGAATGCAGTACCACAACGAACATGAGCATTATGAGATTTTGAAAGCAATTCAACAATTCTTGGCACTGTTGTGTAATCACGACAAAGAACAAAACCTAAGGCTGTGACAGCAGCACGTCTAACATCATCGTTGGAATCTGAAACAGCAATATGCAATAACTTTTGAACAGCCTTATTATTACTGGTACCAGCATAGGCTAATGCAATAGTATATGCACCACCATATCTTATAATAGAATCTTCATCATCTAAAGCCTTATAAATTAGGTCGTCCGCATTTTCTTGACGACCATAGTTAATTAAAGCTAGACCCATAGCTAAACCACGCTTAATATTACCATGTTTGGTTTCATGAGCAAAGGCAAACAAACTTTCGTTACAGTCAGTATCACCTGAACCTAACATAATTAAACCGATACCTAACGCAGCTGATTCACCAGAGGTTGCAGAATCATTATATAAAACTTCCTTTAAAGATTCCATAGCTTCTTGGTTTGAAGAACCCATGGCTGCTAAACCAACACCTAAAGATGCACCATGTAATAAAACATCAACGTCTTCGTCACCGACATTTTTGCTGTTTTCTTCAACTTGCTCAGTTAAATAAGGTAAGATATCCTTTCCGAAACCTGCGTATAACAACCCTAAACCATATAACGAACCACCCTTAATGTAACGTGATGATGAACGACTACCTGGTAAATAAGGACTCATAACTTTTTGACCATCTACTAAGTTACCCTTATGAATAACACCTAAGGAAGCGGTAGCAGTAAATTTGGCCCAATTTTGTGCTTTACCCAACCATGGTAAATTGGCCTTAATAAATGAGCTATCAGTGGTACCGGCATGCATAAAACCATTTGCAACACTGACACCAGTATGGAATAGAGAGAATTTACCATCTAGAGAAGATTTAGCTTTGTTTAACATGCCAATATCTATATTCTTATTCTCATATAAAAATGTGTTGTAATAATCACAAGTCGGTAGACCAGATAAAATGCGTAAAAGGGTTGGGTCGAAATGTTGTTCAGTTAAAGTGGCAATCAATGAAGTTAGTAACCCTTGCGATGCACAAGAAACTAGATCGAATGCAATCTGATAAGCAATATTTTTTACATCATCTCTTTTTAGTGATTCAAATAATCTAACTGCTAAATCTGTTTGATTCAAATTAACAACTACTTTGCATGCAGTAAAATAATCGACATTTTCCATTGACATAATTAATTTAAATAATGATTGAAGAATATTTTCACGGAAAGTAGAGTTTGAAATTGTAGAGGATGCTGCTGTTAAGACATAGTTTAGCAACTTTAAGCTATTAGATTCGGTATCTTCTGCAATACGAGATTTTAAAATGCTTTCGACGATATCTAATCTAAAACCTTCTAAAGCAATACCCAATGCTAATTTGAATTCGGAAGCTCTTACACATTTTTGTAACATTCTTTCAAAGATAGAAGTTAATTTGGCATCTATTTCAACAATTTTATTTGGATTTTCATAGTTATTTGTGGATCTGCTAATATACATTTCAATACTCTTCGATACAATTGTTTCGACAAATTGGGTCTTTTCATCAATATCAAAGCAGTCCTCTGCTGCTAAAGCATATCTAACAGCTGACTCATATTCACCTAAATTATAATAGACTTTAGAAACGACTAAAGCAGCCATTTCACGTCCGGCAAATGATACATTGTCATATAATTCTTCAATATTGGATAAATCGTTGGATACTTCTGCCCATTGATTGTCTACAATACCATTAATGGATTCCAAAGCATATGCTTTAACAGAATCATCTTTTTCACTTAAAAGTGCTAGAAGTGGTGCAGCACTTGTAAATGACATCTTAGCTTTGAACAAAGTTACTCTGATTGGTAGTTTAGTTGTTCCGTACAATTATTAGTGCAATTGTCTACAACTCTACAAATGATCTGTATAATCCTACAAATCTCTAAATTCTTTGAAGGTTTCCTAACACCTCTTCCCGTTTTTTACTTTTTGCCACCGAAGAATAAAGAAAGTTTAAAGAATACCCGGACGTAAATCTCTTGGAAAAAAATAAATGAAGTATCCTGTATATGTCACAATATGATAGATTTATTTCTAATATAAAATATTTTTAAATAAGATATATCAGATTAATACTTTATGGAATTTGTTATATTCTTGCTAATAGATGAGCCGTATTGCTATTTTTGCAGATGTACCTTCTAATAGATTATATATTCTGCGAATATCACTTTGTGTCACCGAAGAAACATCTGTGATCATGTATGCAATTTCACCGTTAGAATCAGAGAATTGTTTCTCGATGTTGTGTTCAGCTAATATATTGTTAACCATCTTTAAGACGCCAGGAATATTGCGGTGAACATATAGGATACGCAGCGTATCATCCGCATTATTGGTCTGTTTTAGACTAATTTCTGGGAAATTGACAGCACCTATCGAACTTCCTTGTGTGATGAAAGCAGCAATGGCCTCTGAGACTTCCAGCCCAGCTGTACTTTGAGATTCCCTTGTTGCAGCGCCAATATGAGGTGTCAAGATAACATTTGGAAGAGATATTAATTCTGTGGTCCATTTATTCAATTGGTTTGTGAATAAATCACCACCATTAGACCTTGGTTCATTTGGGTAAACATCTAATGCTGCACCGAAGAGTTTTCTTGATTTTAATGCTTCAATGAGAGCAGGTGTATCTAGGACAGAACCTCTGGAAGAATTAATTAAATATGAACCATTCTTCATTGCAGCTATTTGTGGCTTGGATATTATATTTCTCGTATCTGGTGTTTCAGGGACATGTAAGGTAACAAAATCTGATTTATTTAGTAATTCATCAAGTGTTGAAACTTGTTTCGCCGTACCCAATGGCAAAACATTTAATATATCATAAAATATTACACGCATTCCCATTGCCTCAGCCAATACCGAGAGTTGTGAGCCAATATGACCATAGCAAATAATACCAACAGTTTTCCCTCTAACTTCATGACAATGGTTATATGAATCATTCCAATTGCCAGCATGCAATTGTATTGATTTATCAAACAATTGTCTGGCCAAAGAAATTATATCAGCAAATACCAATTCCGCAACAGATCTTGAGTTTGAGAATGGTGAATTGAAAATAGCAATACCCATACTTGCAGCATACCCAAGGTCAACCTGATTTGTACCTATACAATAACATCCAATTACTACCAAATTTTTAGCATGCCTTAAAACATTTGGGCATAGGCGTGTCTTGGATCTAATACCAATAGCATGAACATCCTTAATCTTTTGAATAAGAACATATTCAGGTAGGGTATCATTATAAGCTTCTACCTGATAACCTTGTCCTCTAAATGATAGTACTGCTTGGTTATTAATATTCTCCAGAAGTAATATTTTCATATCCCCTTTGGAGAATGGTTCGATGTTATTCTCCTGTGGTGATAAACTTATTCTACGGGGCAGTGCATTCATAAAGGATTCTGTTGGTGAAAAATCTATAAACTCTGCATCTAAATATTCATCAGCGCTAAGTATTGGATATTGGATATTTTGGATCTGGGTTGACATCTTTGGAAGGACCTATAAAACCTTATACCAAATTCCTCTCTATAATACTTAACAGCTCTCTCAAGAAGTTAGTTAATATAGCAAGATATCATTATTGATACATATATATATGAGAATCTGATGAATTCTTCCGTTAAACTTATACCATCACAATCATTATTCTTTACTGTGGTTCTGATTAACAATTACGTACGGCTCGTTTGGTTCCAGTTGATCTCGAATTCCACTGTTTTTCCAATGTGTCAGCCGCCCGAATTATAATAAATTGTAAATTATCACGTGATATGCCGCCATAATGTCTTCATATCTATATGAAATATTGTAATGTTGGGAGATATTCAAGTGACTGTTGAGCAAATATCTAACAATTGTTCTGTTTTTATATCTTTTCATTTAACTGACAATAGGTCTCGCAATTCTGCTCTGCAATTTATGTACTCAGATATTTTTATGATTTATTAAGAAATGCCACACCTTTTCCAAATTTGACCGGTAAGGCGTATACAGCTATAGACGGACGTTCATATTAACAGACGATGACTAAACAGTAATAGAGGTTTAGCTTATCTCATCACATACATCTATTATTTGAGAAGGTTCCATTTTCACTGTAGAACATAATGATGACAAGAGGCCCTTTAATTGTACATCCAGACCTGGTCTTGCGAATCTTGAAAACTCAAAAGCTAACTTCGACCAATGTATCATTTCGTCCCTATTTTCAGCCATTAAATAATTTATCCCAACATTCCAACATATACTGCATATGTTTTCAATATCTAACATGAAGTCTGATTCATATTTATTCACTTCGTCACAGTTTAACTTTATTCTAGTTAAAAGTTTACTAAACAATGTTTGTTCATCAATCGATAGCTGCAAGTCACAATCTGAGTAAATGCTTCTTAGCCAATAGCATAATACATTTTCAATTTTCTGAGGATTCGCTAGGTTTCTTTTATATAAGAGCAATATCACTTTTTTCTTCAATTCTGATGGGACGTTATCTTTCTCAAGTATGCACTCTACCAACATCCAGTCGAGCGAGAAATCATTTTCCTTTTCTTCTATGGCTAATAAGTCTTCAATTCCTTCATAATCTCGTAACGTCAATAATTTATCAAACTTTAATTGAAATATATCTTTCAAAAGTTCATTCCAATTATTCTTTTGTTCCTCATCTACGCCCTGTTCATATTTTGATTCACTTTTAAATCGAATAACTTCATTAAGTAATTCGTCAAATTTATCCTGAGTCGAAGGTAGGCCTAAGTTATTTAACGATACAGATGGTGGTGTTTGCATATTTGGTGTACACCTATTTTGAACAATGGTACAAAGGACCTTGCATCTGAAAGCCCAATACTTATAGTGGCACATTTTGGGGATTGAAAAATCATCATATGAAACTAATTCAATGAACTCTAAAGCGATTGATGCCAATTGTTCCATTACTGGATAAGTATTATTTTCTTGTAGTAAATTAATCACTATATTATACGCCATTGAAGCAAACCATTCTATTTCATCTGTATTTATGATAAATGATTTATTATGATCACTAGTGTCTTCATTGACGTCAGTAAACTTCTGAGTTTTTATATTTTTCAAGAATAGAAGAGATTCATTTAGAAGTAAAGTAATCTTTTCGATATAGGCTGTAAGATTTTCGTTCATTTCTTCTCTAAATTTTACAACTGTCTGGATTGTATAACGTGCAATATCTGTCACTGAAAGTGCCCAATTTCCCTTCTTTAAATTCCCCAACCCTTCATTAGCCAAGTGTAATTTGCTAAATAATAAAAGTACACCCTTAAGCAAAATATCCGGAAACCCTCTTACCTCATTCAGTGCCAAAATAAAGGACTCGATACTTTTTTTATCAACTGAGCCATCTAGTTCCTCAAAATACTTCCCAATAGAAGATATCTCATTCTTTGCAACACATAGCCGTATATTTAATAATGATGTAAGGGAAAACTTTTTATCACTAACAGTAATTTTTTGTAAAATTTGTTCAGCATTATTTAATTCACCCGCTGAAATATAAGCAGATATCAATGCTCGCTGTAATTTTCCTCTATCGGCATATGCGTCACTAATAATACTCTTTAGAGCTAATCTGTAGAATCTACTACAAAGTAAATATGACTCCAATTTCTCAACCTTTTTCCCTGAATTCCACAGTAATGTTACTAAGCATGACATAGTATCAACTGAGATGTGTTTTGTTAATTTCTTTTCCATCTGAATGTAGAACTCTTCTAAACTGGTTATCATTTCGGTCTCATTCAGTTGCTCAGATTGGAGTGTTATATAAAATCTGGACAGTAGTGCCTTTTCTGTAACCGATTGATCTGTATTACAGTCTAATTTGTTCAAAAATAGATAGTCCAAAGATCTTAATGCCATCGTCGTATTAGATTTACTAAAATCATTAATTGAACTAAGTAGTACTTCAAAATTTGAGGTTATATCTATTGATAAAATCATTTGCATTATGATTGAACTGACTGTTTCATCAATATTACTATCTTTTCTCTCTTTATGATACAATATTCTTAACTGAAACGGAGTAGCCTTTCTTGGATAATCACCCTGTAAGATATCCAAAATATTGCTAATATTGTCGTCGTCGATTGATGTCTTCGTGAGCCTACCAATTAAACATTGAACTAGGAAGGATAATAGAGAATACTTTATAGTCGAGTAATCGATGTGGCTCTGGATATCTTTGATCGGCAATGACAGATAACTGTGAGCCTCATTTAAGTAGAAAATCATATCGGTTAGAGAGTCTTCAGAATTAGCTTCTTGGCTATTATAACGATCCAATGTAGCATTATAAATAATCCTCACTATTTCAACAATGATATCTGGGTCCAAGATTTCAATATTATTTCTAAGATCTACTTTGGTTAGATATAACTTTGCTGTTTCCATATCTTTATCTTGAAAATATTTCTGAAAAGTTAGAAGGTAGAATTCGAATGAATTTTTTTGAAATTCAATCCTATCTTGCTCCTTAATTTTAGATAACCTCTCATTAAAAACCTTTAAATATATTTCTGCGTGCATATGTGCATTTTTAAATGTTATTTCCCATGTTTCAAATTTCTTGCAATCCAATATTGTTTTCAACACATATATAAAACATTTAAACGAACGTAATGTAAAGCCATCGGTATCACATAACGAGTTGTACACAGAGAGGAGTATAGAGGTAAATAATTGGCACCTACATAAGAATCCTCTGGTATCTGTTTCTAGACTCTGATTCTTTAATGCGATTACTATTGTATTCCAAAGAGTACTTGAAACATTTTCCAGTCTTAGTGTATTTTCCTCCTTAATACTTACCTCTCCTTTTTTAAATGAACTGATATACTTTTCAGCAGTAGGTTGCAATGCGTCTATTCTATTCAAAACTAATTTTATATCGTCAAACACTATTTTATTCAATTCGATCAATTGTGAATTAATCCAGCTAGCTGCTTCGCAAAATTCCAATATAGTCGTTTCAAATGTTGATGTAATGGTATTAGCTGACATTCTAGTTTATGGTTCAATATCTTTTATTTGGTGTTAGTTATTTATATAATTCAAATTGTATTCAATTGTGGTACTAGTTATATATCCATAAAATTTTAGCCGCCTAGACAATATCAGAGTTCACGTGACAGAACTATTAAATACACTCAAGCACTAACTATAGTACGAAACAAAGATAAAAAGCATTTAGTAATATTGTATTAGGTAAAATAAAATATAAACCAGTATATATATATTGTGACAATTGTAAAATAAGTTTTACTACATATTACTTTTTATTGTGACAATATTATATAACATAAAAATGATGATCAAAGGTAATTCACATTTTTTTCTTATTTTCTAGGATTGTATAAGGATTGAACTAATATACCAAATATGGATAAAATAAAAAGTATTTCAAAGTTTTGTTTTTGAATATTCATTGGGGAAAGTTGTTTTATAACTCTTCACACGATTCTACGGGGGATACAATTCGTGGAACATTTCTAAAAGCATGTAAATAAGATGTATCATCACCTAATGTGCTTGTAATACTCTCAAGTTCGCTTGTGATGGACTGATGTGTAATTGGGAAATCATTTTCTATTGAATAAAATGAATTAATATTGTTGTTTGTTGTGTCAGCCGTTGGATTATTGTTGATAAGGAATTTATGTTTATTTCCATATGAATATCCTAAAACGTTATCTATTGTAATGGATATAGAGTCATTAGATTGATAAATTAAAGTATCATCCAAAGAATCCGTTGAATCGTGAACCATTGGTATGTTTCTATCAACATTTAATAATTTCATCTTTTCACGAAGAGACATTGGTGGAGCGTTTGGAATATCTGGATATCCCGGAGTAGAAGTAACAGATCTTGTATCATTAATTATATCATCTGCTGTTAAATTTTTACTTATTATACTATTATTGGATGCGGATTTTACCATTAGATGGCTACCATTACTACTACTATTATTATCATTATTAAAATTAATGTTACTATTACAATTGCTATTACTATTACTATTAATTTTTCTTATCTTTGAATGTGTCATTGAATTTAATAAATTTAAAGAATAAGGTGGAATACCTAATCTTTTTGGTGTATTACCTTCTACACCGTCTTTTGTTGCAGTTAGTGAAATATTTGAAGTCATTGAACCTCTTGACATTGGTCTTGAAACTGTCATTTCTGGGGGGTCAATTTCATATATTGCACTTGTTGAAATGATATCAGATGGGTAGTTATTGTTTGAATTTGTTGAAATTGCACATGATAGTTCTCTTGGAGTAGGATGTGATGAAAGTGATTCTGCCATTGTAATGCTTGTAAACTAAACTAAACTGATCACTGCTGGATTATTAGTTCTTTTTTAGTCTTTTATTAAATATGAAAAGTTCTTTTAAATAGAGATATTTGTATAGAATAGAAAATGCAATGGAATATTAATAAATTATCAGAAGTATTAAAAGTGAGAAAGAAAGAAAGAAAGAGAGGAAAGATGAATTAAACTTTCAATACTATGTTATTTTCTTCAAGAAGGTATAATGGTAAAATTCACAAACATCTAATCATTACAAAAATAATATTTATTCTTCAGTTTTATGGTTTCGATTTGTTAAAATTCTAATTCAAAATAAATTTTGTTTCGTTGCCTATCCCATCCCATCCATCAGAACAACAGTTGACCAACGGCCCGGGATACTCATGATAAAAATCCCACACTGGAAGACTCCGATGCGTAAATTTGTTTCCAGAATCACACAGATACAGCAGCAGTACAAAACGGCGAATGGCTGTAGCTTTTACAATAATCTAATTTTGAACGACACAATTATGACGCCATTACATTTCTACAGTCCATGTAAAAAATACTTGATACGCAGCAATACGTGATTGTTGACAGCTGTTCTTAGACAAGATATGCGAAGGTACATCATGTAAGGCTGGAGAATCGCATGGAGGACGACTGCTGCTACCACCAGACATGAAACCCAACAGGTCCCAATACAGAGATTAGATCATACATAGTTCAGAACTAGAACTTTCTGATGACTGCTTAGCTTAAGAGTGTTTGTTTTTTTCTTTAAAGAGGTAAATGGCTGCACAATATATTCGTTGTGTATCATTGTGGAACAGCCGGGTTGGGTTCTATTAAATTTTTTTTTAAAGGGGCCGATTGGGCAAACGGCGAAAGCAATTTTACCCGTGTCATATTTGTAGTGTGTACGGGTGGTTGTTTCTTCTTGTTGTTCGTTGGATGTGATATATATCGTGAATAATGATATTTTAGATGAGTCTTGGCGGCTAAATATTTTTGTTTTAAAAATAGTAGATATAAAAGAGAAAATATCTAGTTGTGAATTTTTTTTGTGGGGAATACAGGGATATATATTTCATATATGTAAATGGAAAGAAGAAAGGAATTATGTCGACCAATCAATTACTTGCTACAAAAACCACAACAAAAACTACTATTACAACAGAACAATCTCAGAAATTAATTCAAACAATGTTAACGATGTCCTTTGGTTGTTTGGCATTCCTTAGAGGTTTATTTCCAGATGATAATTTTGTTGATCAAAGGTTTGTTCCAGAAAAAATTGAGAAAACATATAATAAGAATTTAACAAATCAGGCTAATTCAATTAAAATTAAAACTTTAGTTAGAGGTAAATCACAGGATGTTGATTTATTATTGGATTGGTTAGAGAAAGGCGTGTTCCAATCAATTAGATTAAAATATCTGAAATCTTTAAGTTTTGGAATTTATTTAGACGAAAATGATCCGACAGATTTATGTGAAAATTATATCTTTAATTTTAATTATGATAATAACAATAATGTTAATTTAAAAATTAATGAAAAAAATGATGATAATGTAGGATCAATTTCATTATTAGACTCAAGAAAAATGGCTCAACAATTAATGAGAAGATTTATAATAATAACACAATCTTTAGAACCATTACCACAAAAAAAATATTTGACAATGAGATTAATGTTTAATGAAAATGTAAAACAAGATTATCAACCATCATTATTTAAAGATGCAACTTTTGATAAAAGAGCTACAGTTAAAGTACCTTTGAATTCATCAATGGATACTTTCTATGCAGGATCTTTAAATTCATATCACCATAATTTAAGAGTGAATGTTTATTCAACAAATGATGAATATATAATAAATAACACAAATAAACAAAATTTGATAGAAGGTAAAGACTACAAAATAATTGATCCATTTCAAATTACTCTCGAAGAAACTTGGAATTGTTCACCATCTAGTAAATGGATCAACTCTCAAAGTCAAACAACTAATATATTACGCATTTTCTTAAAATCAACTCAGCCAAGTATAGATGAAACACAAATCACATCAAATGTTAATGGTACAAATGTAGATTGTGATTGTTTATTACCGTGTCCTTCAAACGCTACCGCAATTAAAACATGTAGAATATGTCGTAAATCTGTTCATGGAATCTGTTATGGCAATTACTATAGTCAAAGTGTTCCCTCCTGTTTCTCGTGCATTTTAGATGACTCAACAACCGTTAGATCTTCAAACTTTCAGGATATGATGATATTAAGAAAATGTTACAGGTATCTCAGCCGCTGTAAAAAATTACCAAAAAGTTCCTTAGAAGTATCTAATGCATTGATCGATAAAGAACTGTTAAATGAAGAGTTGATAGAAAAATTTAGTTTTGCTTTTTCAGTTTTATTGTACGATGGTGTAATAACTCTAAACTCAAATTTAACAAAAGCAACCTTGCCACAATCAGTAAAAGTCAAAACTTCCAAATTTTTATTTGATATTCCTGGTATTAAAATTCCCGAATTGAATACATTGGAACCAGATTATGAATACGATATCCATTTCATATATAATATTGAAACAGCCCATTCTTGTTATACTGAACCATTTCCAAGTGAAAAGGAACAGGTGGATGCTTGGCTTAATGAGATATCAGATTTGAGGATGTTGATTGCAGAAGGTTTACCAGCCTCTTGTAGATTGAAAGACCTAGTCATTCAGGATTCAACTACACAGGATCCAATAAGTATTGGAAAAAAGAGAAAACATTTGGAACTAAATGATTACCTCAATGATGGTGAAAGTTCAATTGTAAGAGAAACGTTACAACCCTCTCTTGATACTCCCAAAAAAATTCAAAAAATCAGTGTTTCAAAGAAAACACTGAGAAGTATATGGTAGTTTGATCAGTACTGGATTTCAAATAAGAGAAACAACATATTATTCGATTGCAAGTACCTTTTAAACATTTATAAATAATATCTATCTGATTCCTGCTTTAATATCAAACTAAAAAAGTAAATTTAATAATTAAATTTAAAAATGAAAGTTTTGTATGTCAATTTCTATTAATTAACCGTACTATCTTACAGACCTTCACTGTCAATACTGACAATTAAGTCATCTTCTTCATAGTCTTCGTCATTAAAATCTTGATCGTTAATAATTTCTGCTTTTTTTTGCTCTCTCATTGATATTTCAATTCGTTCCTTATTATCAACAATGTTTTTCTGAGCTACATCTCTTAATTTATGGTTTTTAGAAGCTTGTCTATTCAATATTCCCTGTATATCTATCTCATTTCTTGTCAGAGTTTCAACTACATCTTCTATCAGTCTTTTATGTTTATATGATATAATATCATCTAAAATTTCAACGTTTAATCTGGCTGACTTTATTAAGGTTTCAATTTCAAATTTGGCCTGTTGTTCATCAATATTTGAAATTTTGGAAATATATGATATCTGCAGTTTTGTTGAGACTCTAATGTAAAAGAAATATATCTTTGATCTCATCGTAAATTGGGCAAATTCCCAACTATCGCATAGAAACATACTATATTTACACGTTGCACCAATTGAATTTTCCCATATAAGGAAGAATCTATTAAATCCAGTATGTATTAAGAGCTCCAAACACTTCAGTGCTATCGGATATAATTTAAAAAATGGTTTAACATCAGGAAGATAGATGAACGATGCATAGTTGTCCAGAGGAATTGATACAATGAGTGATATTGTTATCATGAGTAAGAATTCTTCTCTTCGTATAACAGGGTATTTTGATTCCTGTGTATCAATATATTTCAATATTTCGGAATCATTAGTCAGGAATTTAAAGAAACTGCTACAACACTCGAAGAATCTCTTCTGTAAATAATAAGAAACACATATTAGCAATTGGGTTCTTCGCAGGGCAGCTTTCTCTTCCCTCACTAACCCATGTAAATCATTATTATTCTTAAAGTGATGGTCTAATTCTACAATACTATGATACTGTTTGGCCAATATATTAAGGTTAACTACTGATTCTAATTTCTGAAAATATTCGTTTTGTTTTATTTCTTTGGATTCTAAAATATGTAACGCATCGATATACTCATGTGATATTATCTTTTTAATCAATACACATTGTCCCAGGGAATGATCATCAATATACTCATTAATGATAAGTTGATCTTTTCTTAAACCACTTTCAGACACTAAAAGATCCCAGTGAGGTGATTTTGTATAATTTAGATTTCTTAAGTACTCTATGCCCTGAATTGCCAAGTCTTGTCTTTCAGTTTGGGATTTCAGTCCGTTGTGAAGTATGAAAGCAACCCTTTCAATAAAGATAGGACTGGTATACTGTTCGAACATTTGATTACTTAGACATGTGCTCACCGCTATATATCTTAGGCCTTGCTTAAAATGTTACTTCAGTATTTTCTTTAAATTTTCTTAAATCGGTTTATAGCCGCTCGTTCTTTAAATAATTGTAGAACAACTATTTTTGATACGTACTAAAGGAAACTATTTAAAAGTATACTATATACATACATATATATATGAGTTTGATAGTGATGATGAAGCCATCTAAACAACTATGTACAGGTTTTGAAGATAAATAGAAAAGTGATTTACAACTTGTCTGATCTTATTTACTTGAAAAACTTCTTCATGTTCTCTAACCACTGGATGTACTCATTGTTTTCCTTGAATTCGGAATAAGCACTAATAAAAGAAGATAGCTCTTCATTAATACCTCTGCTAGCTAGATATATTTCTAAGGTTTCTTGTAATTCCTCGTCTAGGTTGGAGAATGGTGGGCCATGGTAAGAAAGTTCTCTAGATAACTCAGCTTCAGCAGATTCATTTAAAGCAACATCTTTGGATGGGTATGGAGTAACACTGTCGACGTAGAAAGAGCCTTCTTGTAAATTCATTAATAGGTCGAAAGAGACACTAGAGCCATCTAAATCCTTTGTAACAACGACGTTTACATTAGCGAAATTATCAGCTAATGAGTCAAAATCTTGTTCATCAACAGCACCTTCTTCATTAGTTACATTTTCAGACATAGCTTCATCGTATGGTAAGTTTGCAACTTGAGCAACATCAAAGAAAACATTGACAGTTTCACCAGAATCAGTTTTTTTAAAAATATTTGCATCATTTTTACCTGGGGTGGCAACGATCTCAAAACCATACTTAACTAAGAAATCCTTGAATAATGCCGGAGTCTCAACTTCAGTTGCATCGGTGAATGAGTCAGTTTCTAATTTTAATTCAGATTTTAAGATCTCACTAACAGCTTGCCTTTCTTGGTTCAGTATAATTGGAGATGTGATAAAAGTTCTGGTCATAGGAGTGGCAAACGCAATTCTTCCTACAGAATGTGATAGGATACGAGATGCTGTGGCAGTTGCTAGAAGAGTTCTAGCAGAATTACGGGCTAAAATACTTAAAGACATGATTGTTGAACGAACTATAAGTTAAGTTGGATCAGTTTCTTCTTTTCCACTTCGTGACACCTGACACCTCTCTCATAAAACAGATTACTTTGTTATTTTTATTTATTTGTTTCCCTTACTGAAGAAAAGCACTTTTCACAAGATGAAAAAAATGAACGCAAAAATTAATTATATGTATAAATTATTACTAAATAGATACCAAATGATAGTTTTTTAATGATAAAATTTTTCCTTTATTGATGAGGTTTGTAATATATAATGTATATATTCTAAAACAAAGTAATTAGAGTATGAAAATTAAGCTAATAAGGTGTAAAAAATTGTTCTAAACGATGAAGTTATAGATGAAAAGAACAAGATTATTCCTAATCAGCGTTACGACGAGCAACCTTCTTAGCTCTTCTCTTACCAGTACCGAAGATCTTCTTGTCTCTGTTCTTCTTTTGCTTTCTTTGCTGTCTGGAAGCCTTTTCGATCTTTTCAGCTAAACCGTATCTAACTAATCTGTAAGTTGGTTCGAACTTCTTGGCATCAGCAACAGAGTTGTAAACTAAACCAAAACCGGTAGATTTACCACCACCGTATTGAGTTCTGAAACCGAAGACGGAGACAGCATCCTTTTCAGCCTTGTAAACTTCAGCTAATTTTTCACGTAATTCATCCTTAGAGACGTTAGCTCTGTTTGGGTGTAAAACGTCGATGACGAATTGTTTTCTGGATAATAATGGGTTGGAGATAACCTTTCTGGTACGGATGGTGACAGCGTCAGACTGTAAATATTAAGATATAAAATCATGAAAAAAGAGTTAGTAAAATTGCTTATTAATGCCTGTGATAAAATGAATAGGGATGGCAGACAATTCATATTAGAAATATTTTGTAATTAGATAAACCCGGTAGTAAATGTGTACTGAATACTTTAATCGAGTAAGATTCTCTCATCAGAAACATCTATCATTATATAGATATCTGAACGTGATAAAAAATGTTGGTTTAATGGAAACCAATCTACCTGTCACACTAAATTACTGAGTTGATTCATAATATTTTCGTTTCCAATAAATTCTAAATTCATCATGTAGGTATTTATTTCATTATATGGTCAAGGAAATTAATACAAATTGAACTTATAGTATAAAGATCTTTAACTACCCCCTTACGGTGGGACATTGGATGATAGTCACATTCCTCTATTTCATATATTCAAACAATTTCACCTTATAATATATCTTTTCAAAACTATCCTTTATCGCATATATTTTATTCAACAGTTATTAAACATACCATTTCTATAATCCTTTATTTTGTTTCTGTTTCCTTCAAGTTTCAAAACTTCCAAGCACTTTTATAAACTTCTGCTATACAAAATAGGTTATTATCAATCTATCGCTATACCAGTGGTCATATTGCTTGTTTCACTAACACACTCATCCACTGACAAACTCACCAAACTCACCAAACTCCCAATGACTATCTCTGCGTGTCAACCGGTAATAGCTCTGTTGCAGTGCGAAATGGAAAGCGAGCCGTTTGCGTGTTTGGGATCAATTTTTCTTAATGTTGCTAGGGGATTATTGTGAAAATCACTGTTAAAAACAGAAAACGGAAGCTTTCTAAATTTTTCACATAAACTTTTTACATGTAGTTATGTCAGATGTATGGGTTGTATACCTATCAATGGGTGTTCCTAACAGTCACAAATGGGATCATTTATTCTTTTTTATATTTGATGCTACAGCATGATATGTTTTATTTGTATAGAATATATTTTTATACATGCATAGTTAGATAGGGTATATACATTAGTATATATGTGTGTTTTATTTTGTACTGTACAATTATTTATTTATATACCTCATTCTCTGTCACTGGAGTTAGAGATGAACGATAGATGCTGGATTGTCGTTCTGGTTGCTAATGGAAGACAATATAAAAAATAGATCTGAGCAGTTCCATTTCTTGAAAGACTTCAAATTATTCTTGTTTTGGGAACTTCTTTAATTAAACATCAAGGGGTACAGAGTTATTATATTTTAATCTTAAGATAAAATTAATTATAACAGCAACTATAGAAAAAGAAACATAACACAGTTGGACCTAATCTATCATCATACGGACCAGAACCTCTACGTCTGATTGCAGCAGCACGCCAATGATAAGTAACCAATGCATATATCATAGTCCCCATGGCAACAAATGTGAAAAGTCCAGCACTAATTCTACCAACTTTATCACCGAAGTTTAATAAGCCGACACCTAAACCACCTAACATGACAGTAAAATTCAGCCACGATAAAAAGGTTCTTTCATTAGCAAAGAACACTTTTGGTTCCACTCTTGTGGGTAATGCGATTTTCTTGCCTGGAGTTCTTTGTAATAATGGAGCACTTGACATTTTTCCTTTTCTATAGCAGTAATATAATATAGCAAATAAACACTTTGGATTTAATACACTCCAAGATATATAAAATGAATACTAAAGATATTAATCGATGTAATATGTGTAACAGAAAATAGTAGTGATGATAAAAAGTGTAAATAATCTTTCACTTTCTTAAACAATATAGACAACCAAAGTCCTAAAATGGATCGAGTAGTAAAATTAGCGTTCGTTTGATATGTATATTTAATAAATAACGAGGATCGATTATCGCAGTCAACAACAGCAACAACAAACGCAATGTGAACAAATCACCTATCTTAAGGGATTATTGTAGTGGCTAATATCATTTTTCCAATTAGACAACCACCCTGAGAAAGACGAACAATAGACGGCACAGCGCACGTTGCGAACTTTAGCTATTCGCGATTGATTTTATTAGCAAGAATTACAGAGGCTTAAATAATCTGCCGATTATGACAGATTATTATAAAACATGACGACGTTATTTATCAGCTAGTTTGTATGAAGAAATGGGTCGATTGTTCCGCCATCCCAACCTCAACTGGTTTTCACTGTTTCAGTAGTTTTTAATATCTCTGTCTCTTGTGAATAATTCATATTCTTCGTGAAATGAATTGGAATATTGCATTTTCTTTTTGCCTATTTCATTATTGTATATATTTGAACTATAATATGAATGTTACATATAATATAAGTAGGTGATATTTTTTTTTTCATTAGTTTCTTGTTTTTATTTTTTCATGAATATGATTATGACTATGATACACCTGGTAAGGGATCATACCAAACCCCTTCTGGCCATATCAAAACAGCAGCATTGGTATAATCACCACGGTATCTAGCTGGGAATTTTAAAGACGCCCTCGCAACTCTCAGATACATCTCAATATTATTAGTCGATTCTTCTTGGAATGTATTATTAAGCATATTAGATAATATCTCATTCTCATTGATTAGTATATCTAGATCAACTGTTTCATTCTTACCAACATATACTTCGAAATCATTTAATAATAATGAATAACCATCAATAAGACCATTAAAATCTTTACCGTAACTTTCATCAGTAGATTCCAGTAACGTCCATGATATCATATGTGGCTTATTTGAATCGAATACAAAATTTGGCGGTGTAACTGATGCCCCTGCTTCATCTCTTAATAAGGCATAATCTGTTTCAACAATACTAGCGAAATCCCATCTGCTAACACCAGAAAGTATCAAACCAATTAATATACCTTGAAATCCATATGCAGGTAAAGATCTTGTAGCACAACCGGGTACTAGAACCATACCTAAAATATAATGATGTATTCTTAAATTTAAACCAGGTATAGAAGCTAATAGGAGAATACCAATAATCATGGTTATGTAAATCTTAAAATACTTTCTGAATCTACCTGATTTCCATAATGAATATGCTTGGGTAAATGCACATATTATTATAGTAGCTAAAATTGTACCTACTGCCGTTGAAGCTCCTGGTTGTTCCCTTAAGTCTTTAGCATTCAATCTATCGACAGGTAATCTATCAAACGTAATATTATTCATAACACCTAACCAAAATAAAGGATACCATAAAAGAATCTTTAATATAGGTGAACCATTTTCCAAAGTTCTTTTAACTGCAACTTTCCACATAACATATAAAATAAAGCACAGTGGTAGTAATCTTTGAAACCCAACGCTAAATAATGAGTATACACTTTCCATATTTTGTGGATCTGCCAAAACAGGTGGATCTAATGCAAGAACTAAAGTCCAATACGCAGCTATCATCATTATCCAATAACCATAGATACTTTCATATAAGAAAAAAACTGGAATACCAAATAACAGGTTCAAAATCACAAGTGGAGCTCGAGGATCGAGGCATCCCGTCAAATAACCGCCAACAACTTCCTTGAACAAGAAAGATGATGGAAAAAAGGATCTAAACGGTACTGACCAACCCATTCCATACTCACCTTCCGCACTGGCGAATGACTTCTGTGTGCCAGACATTGATAATTTTGCACAGCCCCCAGTAAATGGAGATATTAATCCAAGATGAACAGCAGATGCACATGGATATGAATCAGCTCTAAATGGATATGAAATTTTATTATCGGATCTGCTTTCAATATCAGGTAATAATCCCCCACCGATGACATAATTAACATATTTTACTCTCTTTGGACCGACTGCGACTGCGGAATACGCAATACCACCCATATCACATAAAGCGGGGCATTTAATGTAATATTCTTGATCTTCGAAAGGTCTGCAATCTTCATCGAATAAACCACAGGCATTATTAGTTCCCTCCCAATTCAGGTACGAATTACAATCCAATGAAATGGCAGGTATCTTTTCAACATTTAAATCTGATGGAACGAAATATGATGGGAATGTGAATTGAGGGTATAAGAAGAACAGGTTTATGCCAAACCACAGAGAACAGTAAGTAATTAGTATCAATACTCTTGTCAATTCGTTTCCCATCCCTTTTTGATAATATTCAGTTGGAAATCGGTTGATTTGTTTTAAAATAACGTATCTTTCAAAGAAAGTTGGAGTGTCATCTGATGGTTCTTCCGGTCCATTCCATATCCTCCTGAGGAATCTAACAACCGGATTAGAATTTTTTAAAAGGTCCCATTGTTCTCTCCTCTCATGATCGTCACCACTGTCTCTAGATGGTAACTCAGGTTCGTCCATTGCCTGTAACTCGATTTGTTCATGTTCTCCATCACCGGTAGAATAACAGCTCTCTCCCACTGTATTTGACTGTTCTACCTCATTGTGTACATCAAATTCGAGAACCATATCTTTTTCTACAGCGTACCTGTAAAATAACTATAATAGAGGGCGATATATATATACAATGATTGCTAAATATGCTAATGAATCGAAAATCATAAAAAATCTAGAAGAGCTTCAACTAACTTATGTATATGTCAGATTGAGTAACCTCTTTAAACAATCTTAGAATTTTTCACCTTTAACTTTTTTCGGCAATCACTGAGTAAGGCACCTCTTGTTCGGCAGTTAATTATTATGCAACTGTTTCACAAAGTTAATGACAAACTTGAAAATAAGAATTGATGTAAGATTCATGAGAAATTTGATAGTATATAGTAATTAATGTACATATTATTTAATAATTTTAATAAAGGTTAATTAGTTATCTCTTTCTCCACAGCTGATGCCTGGAAGTGAAGTGTTTCTGACCTCAGCTTGTTCTAACTGCTTTTCCATATTTTGAGATTCTTGTAGAACAGGTTGAGTTTCACTCAATTTAATAGTAGAAATACCACTAGAGATTGAATCACTAGAAGAGGAACCAGATGTAGTTTTTTCTAAAGTAACACCATCCGTAAATGCAGTACCAGTTGGAACATATCTTGGACGATGTAAGTTTTCAAGATCTGCAATGATAGTACCAGCTTGGTTAGCGACTTTTTGATCAATGGTAAATTGAATAGCAGCAGAAGCAGCTTGAGTTCTTAAGTAGTACATACCAGTTTTCAGACCCTTCTTCCAACCGTAGAAGTGCATACTTGTAATTTTACCCATTGTTGGCGCACGTAAAAATAAATTCAAAGAATGAGATTGATCAATGTAAATGGAACGATCAGCTGCCATATCAATAATTTTCTTTTGAGAAATTTCCCAAACAGTTTTATATAGATCCTTTAATTTTTGTGGAACGTTTGGTAAACCTTGAACAGAGCCATTAGCAGTGATCAAATGTTGTTTCATACTCTCATTCCAGATACCTAGATCGACCAAATCACGTAATAAATATGGATTAACAATTTGAAATTCACCAGATAAGACACGACGTTGATACATATTGGAAGTAAGTGGTTCGAAACATTCGTTGTAACCCATGATTTGAGAAGTAGATGCAGTAGGCATTGGGGCCATGGTTAAAGAATTTCTTATACCATTTTCCATAATATCAGCCTTTAGTTTATCCCAGTCCCACATACCAAATGGCTTTTCATCCCACATGTCCATTTGTAATATACCCTTTGAAGCTGGACAACCTTCGTAAGATTCATATGGACCATCCTTCTTAGCTAATTCCATAGATGCTTCTAAAGAAGCGTGATAGATAGTTTCAAAGATTTGCTTGTTTAATATAGTAGCTTCATCAGATTCGAATGGTAAACGTAGTAACATATAAGTATCGGCTAAACCTTGAACACCTAAAGCGATAGGTCTGTGCCTCATATTAGAGTTTCTGGCTTCAGGAACAGGATAATAGTTGTTATCTATGACTCTATTCAAGTTTCTGGTGATGACCTTCGCAATTTCATGTAGTTTTTCAAAATTATAAGTGGATGTCTTACCATCTTCAGACGTTTCAATAAAAGCTGGTAACGCAATAGAAGCTAAATTACAAACAGCAGTTTCATCAGGAGCAGAGTATTCAACAATCTCACAACATAAATTAGAAGACTTGATAGTACCCAAATTCATTTGATTAGTCTTTTTATTACAAGCATCTTTGTATACTACGAAAGGTGTACCTGTTTCAGTTTGAGCTTCTAAAATGGCGTACCACAACTTTTGGGCCTTAATAGTATTACCACGACCTTCTCTTTCGTAACGAGTATATAATTCTTCAAATTCATCACCGTAAACATCAGATAAACCTGGAGCAACACTTGGAGAGAATAAAGTCCAATCACCATTGGATTCAATACGCTTCATGAATAAATCTGGAACCCATAAAGCTGGGAATAAATCTCTAGCACGAATTTCTTCTTTACCGTGATTCTTTCTGATATCGACAAAATCGAAGATATCTGCATGCCATGGTTCTAAGTATAAAGCAAAAGCACCTGGTCTCTTATTACCACCTTGATCGACGTAACGAGCAGTGTTGTTGAATACTCTGACCATTGGGATTAAACCATTAGAAGTACCGTTAGTACCAGCAATATAAGAACCTGTAGCACGAACATTATGAATATGTAAACCAACACCGCCCGCAGTCTTTGAAATCATTGCACACTCCTTTAATGTATCATAAATACCTTCAATAGAATCATCTTTCATAGCAATTAAGAAACATGAAGACATTTGTGGTTTTGGGGTACCGGCATTGAATAGAGTTGGAGAAGCATGAGTAAAGTATCTTAGAGACATTAAATTGTATGTTTCGATCACAGAATCAAGATCATCTAAATGGATACCCAAAGCAACTCTCATAATTAAATGTTGAGGACGTTCAGCAACTTTACCATCGACTCTTAATAAATATGAACGTTCTAAAGTCTTATATCCGAAATAGTTAAATGAGTAATCTCTATCATAGACGATTGTGGAATTAATTAGATCTTTATTCTTCATAACGATATCGTAAACTCTTTCAGATATCATTGGAGCCGGTTTGTTATTAGCTGGGTTGATATAATTACGCAAATCACTGATTACATCAGAAAACTTCTTCTTTGTTTGTTTGTGAGCATTAGAGATCGCTAATCTAGCGGCTAAAGTACCATAATCTGGATGGATTGTCGTCATATAAGCACAAGTTTCAGCAGCTAAGTTATCTAATTCTTCAGTGGTGACACCTTCATATATACCAGAAATAATACGTTGTGTAACTTTAACAGCATCAACACTAGTTGGATCTAGACCATAACTCAAACGAGAAACTCTGGAAGTAATCTTATCGAATTGTACTGGTTCTTTACGACCGTCTCTTTTTATAACGAACATGTTGTCTTAAGGAAATGTATATGTATATTGGTTGATTAGTCTTAATAGATTAAGTTGATTTCTTATGGTATTATAGTAGAAAGAAGAAAAAAGGAAACAAAAAGAAAATTATATGAGAAACATGAAATAATAAACTTATCTACCTTGGAAGAAATAGCGTTGGTTTATATATGTTTTTCTTTTTCATATGTCTTTCAAAATTTGAAGTGCTGAGTACTATCAAAGACATATCACCATGGCAATTCTCTGCTGAAAAAGGTGCCGAAGACACGAAACCACTAGTTACCACTAGAAGTTCAGTACATGTCGAGCATGAACAGAAGCTAATCAAACCACTCAAATAGGAAAAAACGCGTAAACAATCAATAAATATTTGTAATGTTTACGCGTTATCCTAATGTTGCTATGTCTGTCGTACAATGGTTTCTTAGAAATAATATATGCGAGGCGTATATATATATATATATATATCTGCTACCATAGAAACGCGTAGTCAACCATGGCAACGGGGTGCCTGTTCGACAAATGGATTACAAAATTAAAGAAAAAATTTGCAAAACGCCAGATGTATATATCAGGTATACGATATTGGTTTGGCGTTTCTAGATATTACAGTTTATGTTTACGCTTTTTGGAGTTAGAATAAAACGATGTAATTATCTAAGTTACGCGATGGATAGAGGAAATAAAATTTTATCACTAATAAATGGTAACAACAAAAGTACTGCAGGTGTTTATTTTCTTAAGCGTTTAACCATCACTTCATATTTATTTATTTGTTTGTTTGTTTTTTGATTTATTTATTATTTACTTATTTAACTTTTCTTGCATCGCAATTCAGGAATATTCAATTATCTTTACATGACATGATTAAAACTATCTAATTTTTATTTATCAAACGACAGAATATTATTTCTTATGTGATCTAAACATGATTCCGGCAACAGTAGCAATACCTGCTACGATACCAGCACCAACCAATATACCTTTCATTGTCTCCTTTTGAATTTTTTCTTCTACCATTTCTTTCAATTGCTGGACTTGTTTGTTGTTTGGCTCATGAGAGCTTAATACATCTACATATCTCTTCGCCATACTAAATTCATTTACTTTATAACAACCAATAGTTAGGTAATACAAACATTCTCTTCTCCTGCTTGGAGTTTCCTTATATATATCAGTTAAAAATTTGACACCCAGTCTTTGGTCATTAATATGATCTGATTTGATTAAAGCCCATGCATAGTTAAATCTAGACTGTGTTGTTGCGCCTTCACCACCTTCAGACAGTACTTGTTGGCGTAAAACTTCTAATTGCTGAGGATATAATGGGTCATTTGCATCAGTTAAAGTTGGAAGGTAATTGTAAGTTGGCATATTTAAATAACTAAATAAATGTGATTTAATATTAAAGGTACTAGAAGTAGGGAGATATGATATATATTAAGTGTTTAGAACTCTATTAGATGTATCTGTTGTGCAATCATTTGTATCTTTAGATAGGGAACTATATGGAACTCAGCAGATTGCGCTTTGTTAACTGGATGATTTAATTCGGTGAAAAAAAAAATTATAGAAAAATTTATTTCAAAGCATCGATGGTCATCTCGATATTAATTAGATTAAAATAATACACAAGCTAATTTGGATTATTATAATGGAGGATATAATAAAGTTGAATACATCCAAGTTGGGTACTAAGAAGTATTGGGATGATTTTTACGCTTTAGAGAGGAAGAATTTTAAAGAAAACCCAGAAGATACAGGTGAATGCTGGTTTAATGATAATGATGCAGAGTCCAAAATGGTTGATTTCATAGTAGAAAACTTTAATGAATTTAATAATACAGAATCTAGTGTGATTGATTTGGGTACCGGTAATGGTCACCTTTTATTCGAGCTAAGAGAAAATGATTTCAATGCAAAAATGCTAGGTGTAGACTATTCTGAAGAAAGTGTTCAATTTGCCAGTGAAATATCAAAAACAAAGGATTATAACATTGATTTTGCACAGGCAGATATATTTGGTAGTGAATGGAACCCGGGCGTTTTTGACATTGTTCTCGATAAAGGGACATTAGATGCTATTGCTTTAAGTGGCTTAACCGTTGGTGAACAAAATAAACCAATCGTTGAAATTTATGGAAAAGTAATTGAAAAAATCTTAAAGAAAAACGGTATATTTTTAATAACATCATGTAACTTCACAGAAGAAGAATTAACAAAAATCATTCAAAGTGAGCATCTAGAAGTTTGGGAAAAAATAACGTACCCTACTTTTGAATTCGGTGGTATTAAAGGTAGCACTATTTGTAGTATTGCATTTCTCAAAAAGTAGATAAGCACATTACATTATATTAATTTTTTTAGTGAAGTATGAGATATCGTACTATTTAGAGATCAATGAATCGATCTGTTTATATAATTCTTCTGTTGTTTCCTCCTTACCAGTCTTTAATGCAAAGGTGACCGGCCTATTATTTTCATCGATACCAATGATTCTAAGGAACTTTTCACTTTGTAAAGAACCTGGGAAACCTTTTTGCACTGTAATACCCTTAACTAGAGAAAGATTCAATATAACTTTTAGTACCGTACGTGTTCTCATTATTATACGTGCCTTCTCACTCTTTCTATCTTTATTAAGTTTGGCTACACCGACACCTCTTTCCTTCCAACCAGTTTTAAAGTCGATCAATTGATATAATTTAGCATTAGCTTGGTATATAGTTTCTTCTAATTCTTCACCTGATTTAACATCTTGTTTGCGAAGTTGAATTTTTTCACCATTCTCAGTTATAACCTCATTCTTCGAATCTTCAGTATTTTCTTTCTTGTCAATGTTTTGTGAATCTTCTTTAGTTTCATCCTCAATTTTTGTTTCATTATCTTTATCTTCTTCCGTTGTCTTTTTTAAGACACCAAAACCACTCCCAAATGAAAAACCAGAACCGAATGTCATTGGTTTATTAGGTGAAGCATCAATTTCAGAATCCTTCTTTTGTTCAGTCAAATTAAAGCCGGCGCCAAATTTCGTTGTTGAACCAAACACAAATTTTGGTTTCTCTTCCTCATCTTCATTATTTAATTTAATTTTCTTTGTTTCAAGTTGGGATTTAGTACTTGCTACATCTTTCACGGTTGTGCTATCTTTATCTTTGACCTCATTTTCCAACTTATTGTCTTCTTCATCGTCACTTCTTGGTCTTTTCAAAGTCTTATTGCCATCAGTATTATTATTAATTAAGGAAGCCTTTGGTTTGTCTTTCAACTCTACTAAACTCTTTTCTTCTTCCACCATATTGCAACTCTAGATTATAAAAGATTATCTCCGTTTATATAAATATACAAAGTACTTTAAAGGGTTCATTTTCTAATTTAACCTATCATTGTCATATATGTAAGTGACTTAAATTTTTTATTAAATTCCAACCGCGAAGAACCGTTCGTTATTCGGGTAAGTTCTAAAGACTTATTAACATCAAGGACTTCATTAAATTAAGTAAAAAAATATAAAATATGTACGTAAAGTTATGATTAGGGTATCAAATTATTGGATTAATTGGTCCCGTCTTATAATCTACATCGACTAAAGCGCCATCATTATTACAAGATACTTCAACGTCAATTTTGAATTTTTTGGCATTTAATTCAGTTTCATCGCCGTATTTCCATGTAATTCTGTTGAAAGTTTCTTCTTTCGACGTATTTGCAAATTTTAACTCAGGTTGATTTAAAGATGTTTTAATTTCTTTTAAAAGGTGTTTCTCGACATGTTGTTTCAAATGACGAACATATTTTTTTGAATGACAATTTGCAGTATCTTTAATTTTTTCTGGATCATCATGAGTACCGCGTAATACAAATGGTGGATAATATTTCAATTTGCAATGGATATTATCGAATTCATTATCTTCAGTTTCATTTTTTAGATATGTCTCAAAATCGTTTATATCTTCAAAAACTTTAACTGATTCACCGTCTTTTGTTGTGACCGTATTTACTTTTGGACCCTTTACTTTATTCTTCTTGTTTGGCATTTTTTCCCCTTTTTTTATGTCGAAATATTAAATTTAATAAAAATTTATTTGTATTATACCAAAACTCTATTTAAGAAAATGCAAAAATTACAAAAAGGAAGTATAAAAAGTAACAATACATGACTCAAATTGAGTGGCAAATATCTGCCTATTTATACTTCTCTATCCCAAATTTTATTGGAGATAATAATTATTTTAAATAAGACAGCGGCTATTTTTCCAGGTCCAAAGACAAAATATCTACATTAATACATCGTTTCTCCAATTTTTATTATGGGTGTTTTTAGTTTGTTCTCGTTTTACCTGTATGGTTTCTGGGGGATGCAATGCAGAGCGTTGTTTGTGTCATGCCGTCCCCTAAATTTTTTAATAAGAATTTTTTATATTTAAAGATAGACAGATATTTTTGCTGATGTTCTTGACTTGTAAGGTTCGAGAATATGGTATGAAATCATTTCCCTTTTTTAGACAGCTTGATGGTCTTCGAAATAATTCAACCTTGAAGTTTATCAAGTTGTAGTTTTCGCCATAAAATCTCTCATCTTGTATATTTATTATTAATTTTCAGCTTATTAACGAATCTACGAACAAAAGTAAATTCGTTTACTGATCAAATTTTTCATTTTACTGTAAGATATATCAGCAGTAATAGTCTCAATAACTTTATCCAACTCATCACTAAATTATTTAACTTCCATTAATAACGTACACTTCAGGGGTTCGTTATAATCTTATTATTCAAATAAAGAAATTGTTGTATCTACTTTACGATAGTTACCAGATTCAGAGTGTAGCAAAGGATAAGGACAGAGTATTATTGTATTCAATAACCGGATGTATGACAGATATATATTTATTTATCAGACTGGTCACTGTAGTCAGATGGGAAGCACGAAGTCGGATCTAATTAAGTTATGCTTTTATATATTCGAATTATTTCTGATCTCTTTTGACTTGAACTTCTCATCTTTTGGTTGTTAAACGTCTGCTATTTATATACTTTGATTTGTGTCGTTAGTGTTGAACTTCTTGTTGATTAGTATTAGTTGTTTCTAAAGTCATATCGTATTATGTTCTACTTATAAATGTCAGGAGTTGGAACTCTGTCTCTCTTACGTATACAATATATATATATAACCTGAACTTTATTAACTAATTTCACTAGTTCATCATCAGTTTATATAAGTTCACTTTTATTCTTCATTAGTAATCCTAATAACAATTGTGTTTTCTTTATGATACTAGGATCACTTCTACTTTATCTGAGATTCATATTTGTTATCTGTTGGGTTGTTGTGTTCACGTGACTCGTCGTCACTTGATCTTGTTCAGTTTCAAATACAACAGAAATAAAATTCTAGGCACTATGGCCGAGTGGTTAAGGCGACAGACTTGAAATCTGTTGGGCTATGCCCGCGCATGTTCAAATCCTGCTGGTGTCGATATTATTTTTTTTTTTCAGATTGCTTGTGTGAAATAAACATATGAAGTCATTTTTTTTTTTGATTGAACTGACAATCCAGAACTAATAAGGTACAACTGCAACTAGCACTACTACTACTACAATTAATCAATATTTTATCCAGTTTGACCATAAATACATCAATATCCAATTTTCTTCAGTGCGCACATTCCGATGAATGATTGGAAAAATGAAAATTATTCAATATGTATAGTTTGTTATGTGCATCCATCAGACATTTCAACTTCTAATCTTGAAACCCTTAAATCTTTATATAAGTGACTAGTGCATTACATACTCTCTTAATTATACTACCCGAAGATAACGTTCGAATTTAATATTAGAAATATTTATCGTAGTTCTGTTCCATACAAATTATAACATTTTTTGCATGTTATCACCAATTGATTACAATGGCAAAAAATTTCAAACTTCAACAAAGGATATCAGGAATTTATTAGGCTTTGAAGGTCAGAAAAAATGGAAAGATTTTACAAACAGAAGATTGCAATTGATTGATACCTTTAAATTAAGTGAAGATAAAGCAAGTAAACAGGATACTAATGTTAAACAAGTCGCTAATATATTAAGAGTTGAATTCAATTACCCAATAACTACTGCTTCACATTTTGAAAAGTTAGTAGTAGCTGCAATTCAATCGGTGAGACGTAATAAAAAAAGATCAATCAAAAGACAACATATTAGACCATCAGAGGGTGAGTATCAGAAAACTGAGAAAATCAATACAAAAACAATAGTTAAAACTGAACATTCACTGCCTAAGTTAACTAAAATAAATTCTGATATAATTTTATCAAGAAGATCTAAACATGGGTCATCAGGTATATTAATTCCAGATGAAACTAACTCTAAGTCATTTCTTAATCTAAATGAGTCAATAGTTCAGGAAACTTATGATCCATCACAAGATGAAATCATCAAAACTGTTTTATCTGATATTGTTAACAATTTTATTCCATTATCTGATCAAAAAAAGAGATCACAGAATAGTTTACCTGATTTATCAAATTTCTTATCAAATAATGATGAGGATACGGAATTACTAATAAATATAAACCATAATCCTGAAACTCCATTTTTTTTAAAAGAAAAATTGTTGCAAAATATTGAGAAATCAAGAACATGTTTTGAGGTTTCAAGTTCAATAGAATCATTGGAAAAGTTCACTTTAGTTAGTCGACTAGGAAAATCAGCATATGAAACCTCAATAAATTTTATATTTGAGAAATTTTGTAAGCACGATTTGAATAGAATTGAATTCTTAACCAATAGATCAAATTCTATTAAATTCATATCGAGTTTATCTTCAAATCTTTTTAAATCTGCAACAAGAATAGAAGTAGCAACATCTCTATCTGTTGATTCTCGTGTGGCTTTATTATATCTTTCCATTGGTTCCCTTATCAAAGATTTTGGATTTGAGCAGACGTTATACCCATTGTGCGAACTTTTAATTCAACATATATTTACACAATATCCATTTCCTGAATTGAAACTTAAAGGAGAACAGGAGAATCTGAAGACTTCAAAAAGTAGTAAAGATGCTATTTTATTGACGTTACCTATAGAACCCCATTTAGCTAGTAAAGAGTTATTTAAAGAAGTCACAATAAAGTATAGAGACAAAAAGCAAATTTTTACGTTTCCTTTATTGAGTAATGGTCCACCAACTTTTACAGAAATTATGAAGAATTGTAGAACATTATTTAACATTAGTTCACTTAATAATACGCCTCTAGGATTATACCATGAAGAATCGTTAATAACAGATGATGATATTCTGGCACAATTATTTAAAGTCATATCTTCACAAAGTTTAGTATTAGACATCAAGCCCATCGAAAAGTAAATAATATCTATATACTTAGTTTGTAATATGTATGAAATATATAACACCTTATAAATTTCATCATATAAACAATTTTTAAAACATTTGAATTTATATTTATACAAAAATAAAAATTCCAAACTAATTTAGAAACTTGAATAACTAAAATATTAAATTAAACATAAAATACTACGAATTTATAAACGAAAATATTACAAACAGTAAATAATGATATTATATGAACATTATAAGCCGTAAGTTAATGAAAGGGGTATCTTTATTAACTGAAAACCGATTGGAAATATTTATTTTTCCAATACCTTCAAAAGGTTACAATTTTAAAATAATTAAAAATGATTAAATTAAAATAATAAGAAAACAAAAGCTGAGATCATAGCGATGAAAGAACCACCAACAGCTAAGTTAGAAGCAGCACCTTCGTAAGATGCAACAACAGCGGAAGAAACAGCAGCAGCTGTTTGAGTAGCAACAGAAACGTTGGTAACAGTAGTGGTAGTGTCCTTGGAAGCAGCAGCAGTTTGAGAAGCGGCGGCAGTAGTACAAGAACCATGTTCATCACAGACAGTTTCAGTGGTGGTGGTTAAAGAAGTTTCAGTGACAGTAGAGTGAGCAGTGTAAGTGTTACCGCTGGCATCACTGGTTAAGTAGTCACATTCAACAACTTCAGTAACGGTACCACCAACAACAACAGTGGTGGTGAAAGAGTCACCAGACATATCAGTTGGAGTGTAAGTAGCTGGGTAGGTGCTG
>PPOH02000229.1:451655-466868 GCA_003708465.2 Kazachstania kunashirensis
AGGAGACTAAGTCAGTTTCAGTGGAACCATTTTCAATGACAGTGGTGGTGTATGGAGATGGTAAGTCAGTTTGAGTGTAAGTGTTAGAAGCAGTAGTAACGGAGGAAGCATCGTTTAATGCATCTTCACAGGATGGAGCTTCAGTACAGACAGCACAGTTGGATGGTCTGGAAGAATCTGGAACGTCACCAGTGTAGACAAGACCAGCACCTAACCAGATGTGGTGAGTGATTCTCATTAATAGAGAAGCATCGTAACCAGTACCAATATCAATTGAGAATAAGTCTAAACCGTCAATAACAGTTAAAATACCAGTAGAGGTGTTGTAAGTATAGTAAAGAACAACAATTTGGAAGTAGATAGCATTGGTAGCACCGAAACCTCTGACCTTTAAGGAAGTTAAACCTAATAATGACTTGATGTAAACGATAGAAGTTTCGTCAGACATGTAGATAGTTTGAGAACTGACAGATCTGGTGATCAAATTGTTGATAGTGAATGTAGCATATGCACCGACATCAATACAACCAGTTTCACCTTCGAAGGCAACTCTAGCGTGTAAGTTAATAGCTCTTAAACAGATAGTACCAGTGTTCCATAAGTGTAATAAGTTGAATAATGTTTGTGGACCTAAGGTAACCTTGGATAAGAAATCAGAAGTACCGACTTGGTAGAAAGCTAATAAACCTTCGTTGTGGAAAGTTAAAGCCCAGATTCTGAAAATGGAACCAGTGATTAATGGTTTCTTGGAGACTAAGTACATTTCACCGGAGTTGAAGAATTCGTTACCGAAATTTTCATAAGTCATACCAGTGGCAGCTAAAGAATCGTCAATGACGTAAGTACCGTAGTTGAAAACGTTGTCGATAGAAAGAATACCCATACCAATGTTAGAAGATTTGGTTTCACAGATGTATAAACCACCTCTGTTAGTGATGGTGTTGAAGAACTTGTGGAAAATACCAGAGTAAATGACCAAGTTAGAACCAGAAGTGATACTAACAGGTAAAAGGAAAATAGTAAAACCATTTAAAACTTGGTTACCAGTGAAGGTTTGACCAAAGGCAAATGAAGCAAAATATGACAGCATGAAAGCTGCGGTTACCAAAAATTGTTTAGTAGAAACCATAGCGAATGAATTGATTTGATAATCTTTTTTGGTGATGTTTTTTTTGAAAACTAGAATTAGAAGGAAGAAGGAAATAAAAGGAGTAATTGGAATTATAAGAAATTATTGTCCCTTTATATATTGCAAATTCTAATCGAGTATCTTCCAGATGTTTTCGTTAGGAAAATGTCGAGCATTTTCTTAACATTTGTTATCCTTTCTACAGCATACTCTTTGGTTTGGTCCTCAGGGAAAAACTATTGACAACAAATTTTCATCATATTTGTTTGTTTCTACTAATTCCTAAAAGGGTTAAAATAAATATTATACATTGATTTGCTACAATATTAGGTGGGATATTCTACTGCTTAGTTACTATACATCTCAACTCCTGTGATAAATTTCGATTACATGTTGGCTGCTTACCTAAGAAAACGTCGAATAGAAATTCATCCATTTCTAAGAAAGGATAGGACAGACATGACTATGCCAAATTGTTGATTTCTTCACTAAATAGGAATTCAAAGTTATTCTTAAGGAAATTGAAAACATTTTAGGCAATATATCTTCCTATGTGTCTATCTGGGAATTTCAAATCTTTTTAATTTTTCGGATCTCAGTTTTTCTTGAAGATCTACGACTATTACCCTTTTAGGATCTTCATCAAATCTAGTAATTAGTCGTTGGTTAGGTGATAAAAAATGCGCTAGATGCGAGATCGCGTCTAGAAGAAATATATTCGTGAAAAATTAGATCTCCAGTATTCTGAGTGTAAGATCTAGATAGAGTCCTGCTATTTAAAATAATAACAGAGGATAGTTTTCTGTGTTACAAAAAACTACTGCAGACATCTTAAAATTTTGTAGGTATCTTACTCTCTTGAACAGATATCCTTTTTAGTCGATGAGATTTACGTTAACTACGAAAATAGAACACGACTAATATACTAAACAAGTTCCAAGGTTAGTTGAAGTATAGTAGTAAATTTTTTTATTGCAAAAAGTGTGCATGACTTCTGAAGCGGCATAAATCCCCTACTAACGACGATTTAATTATATCTTAGGGCGATATATCCCTCCTCATTTACCAAGAGAACTATTTTTATCTTACTATTCTAACTATTGATAATTTTCCAATTTACTGTAAGCATAAACATAAACGTACGCAATAACTCTTCTTGAGATCTTGCTGATTTCCAAATTTCTTCATTGAGTAGATTGAAATAAAACTTAGAATGGTGGTCTAGATGTGTTTCGAAGTTATTCTGAGTCCTATTTTTTTTGATACCAAACAAGAAATTTGTACCTACAAAAAATTGATCGTCTAGATTGGAAATTGATTTCAACTGTTGAGGATGCCCTGTATTCAGTTGAGAGGTAGAGAAGATTCTTTGTACTATATCTGTATGAATAATATAGTATCCGAGTAATGGAGTTCCTTTATTGCCCATACATCCCGTACAACATCGCTATCAATACTCCATTTAAGTTAATCATTTATTTTATTTGGAACAATTCCTGTACCATGGTAATATGACACAATTTTATTAAGAGAAACAGGAAATATCAACATTATTGTTGGCGCCATCCAGAAAATGGATTCATTATTTGGAAAAGATAATCATTTTATCTTTTTATTTACAAGATACTGCAATGAGCACACTAGTGCATTACTTCTTTATGTAGTTATGTAGTTAACTACAGTAAATTGTTTCAAAACAAAGGTTTCAATACTTCGATATTTTTAAATAGTAAATGCTTGAAATGCCAGTAAACAGGAAAAAATTTGATCAATATTCTTGTAGTTTACAAGAATAATATCGATTAGATATGATAGCTTTATTAATAGTCATTGTTATGTGTTGCATTCACTATATATTACAATAAAGGTATTTTACATTTAGTAAATTCTTGGAATCTCGATTTCGTACGATATCTGTCTTTTTTCCCAACCCAAGAGACCACATTGACATATTGTGCACGAAATGCAGCCTTTACCTAGATTCCAGGTTTTATATTTTAATTCTACTGAACTTTCTCTACAAATAGTAATTTCTAAGAGACAAATGTAGAAACTTGTCGAAAAACTAATTTCTTTTCTAGTCGAAGTGCAGCCCAAATAATTTGGATGCAATGCAAAAAATTTCTCTAGAGAAATTAGCCCTTGGGAGAAATCGCTTTTGATTATCATTTTAAAACTCAAAATCCTTTTTGCATGAGATTTCTTCCTCTTTCAGATTTTTTTCATTCACAGTAAAACTTGGGAGTAGGCTAGGGCGGGCTTTGATTTTCAAAAAAGGCCCTACATAGTTAAGGCCCGTTTTGGTAAAAAGGCCCGCCCCAGAAAGGCCCACCCTAAGTCCAAAAGGGCCCATCAGGACGTGCCCTAAGGCTGGGAAAGGCCCTAATTTTGCCCGCGTGCACGTGACAACTTATCTTTAGTACTACTCTACTTCAAAAAGAGACAATGAATATATGCTAGGTATATAGCCCTAACTATTCCCTGAACCACTCTCAATTAGAAGTGTATTTGCTGTTCCTATTTTTTCAATAAGTTTTGTCATTTTATGGTTTGCTTCTAAAAACATTTAACATATCTTGTTTGTTACAATCAAGTAGACCCTATACCAATTCTTGAACGTTTGACTTGTAAGCTACAACCTATCGTGGGCTATTGGTATGGTATTACAAAGCATTCTATAAATATTTATCGAATTTACATTATTTCGTACGAGAATAATATAATATATAAAGTAATTTATGTTTACGTGACTGACCGAAAAATCAAAAATATTAATCTTTTAATAAACAAAATGTTAAAAATCAGATATTGAAAAAAATTTTACACCTGAAGCAGTATATATTTAATAATGACAACAACCTAAGAACAACAAAGAGATGAGTGAGTCAGAGAGTGAAGAAATAGAAATTATCGAAATCGAAAATATGGAGGAGTTCGGAGAGGATAAGGCTTATAACCACATGAATTCTAAAAGAACGTCACTCACTACTGAGAATTCTGAAAATAAAAAACAGAAAACTTTAGGTCTTGGTGATGAAAAGCATCCTATTGTTGTAAATAATTATTCTATTAACTACTCCATTGATAATCATTCTATTGATAATCGTTCTATTGATAATCGTTCTATTGATAATCGTTCTATTGATAATCATTCTATTGATAATCATTCTATTGATAATCATTCTATTGATAATCGTTTTATCGACCAGCTTACTCTGTTACATAATCCTGACGTAGATATAGAAAAATTACAAATGGTTGTACCAAAAGGACAAAACCTAAGTGAGTATTCACAGTTATTTGCATATCTTCCAGATAAAATTACAGAACGTTACTGATTTCAAGTTTGCACAAAACAAAAAGATATATGCAATAAAAAAATATCATTTAAAGACCTAGAAGAAGTTCGAAAACGTGGTGCAGCGAAGTGTAAAAACCATCTTAAAAGGGAGCATGCTACTGTATTTGCATCCGTTGATCCCTTAGCCTATCTACACAAGGAGCATAGTCCTGTGAAGAAAATGTTGGCCAAGAAAAAGGAACCAATGAACGTTCTTAACATGCTTGATAAAAAAAGATCTATACAGGTCCAGCAGCTAACAACCCTTGAACGCTTTCTGTTGGCTACAACTTTAGGTGGCATATCATTTTTAAGTTGGGATCTACCATTGATTAAAAGAGAAGTTAGATCGTTAATACCAGATAGTCCACTTGGGGAATATAGAAAGATTTGTTCTGATATAGTTGTAAAATTATCAGGAAGAGTGATCAAATACTTAGAAAAAGAATTTAAAGGGAATCGTATGCTTCATACTAGAACAAAGCTTGAGGTTCCTGTTCGTCAATATACTCTATTTAATCAAGTGAATGTGCGAATGAAGAACTTAAAAGAAAACGTCCCCTATTATGTTAGTATGGAAACAGATGACTGGAAGTCTAACAAAAGAACAAATTATTCATCCATAATTTTCAACCTTACAACTGCATTCAACAAGAAAGCAAGTTTGATAGCCAATTATTCCCAGACAGAGGGAAAGACGCGAGAAGACCACAAGAATTATCTTATCAAAGTCTGCCAACAGTATAATGCTGAATCCTTCTGGGTGAATACATGCACTGATAATGCGTCTGCCGTTTTACATTGCACTTCCGATTTAACTGGAAATATTAACTATCCAGCCTATGCAGGCCATATCGGGTGCTTGTCTCATATTCTGAATCTCATCTGCGAAACAGTGGTCAATTGTCTCTCGGTCACACCTGATACTAGTGACTTAGTTGAAACAGAAGATGATCAAGAGCTGGATTCGAAGCTTGAAATATCATATCTGTTAAATGATCCATTGTCAGGAAATCCCCTGAGGTTTTATCAAAGCTAATCCATTTAACAGCAGAACTTCGAAGATCTGGAGACAAGTTGGAAACGTACGATAAGTATGTTGCAAAGCGGATACCAACATATTGCTCAGTAAGATGGAATATTAAGTACAATATTTTAAATGTGTTTGTTGAACATCACGAGGAAATATTTAAATTTTTGAAACTCTATGAAGATTTGGGAAAACCCTTCAAGAATCCAGTCAATTCCAAAGATTTAGAAATAGCCCAGTTATTGGTCAGTATTCTTCAACCGTATGAGGAACTAACCAGGTTCATGTCCAGGAATATCTGTCTATCCCCAGTTTATATCCCTCTTTTGTTACATGTCAGAGGAAATTTAACCAAGACAAATAATATTCTGAAGGAAATGGGTGACCCAAATACAGATTTTTCTCCCGCAATAACTATAGTTGACAAATATTTGAAACAGGCGAAGGACAATTTTAATATTATTTATGCTTGCTCCTCTTTTCAACCTGTTGTAGGATGTGAAGTGACCAAGTTTTATGAGGAACATTTTGAAGAACGTTTGGATCTTCTGCGTATACTAACAGATGTCCTAGTTAAGCTTGGAAATTTTCAAACCGAAAGACGGATCGACAATAGTAATTGGGAAACCGGATTTTCTGATCCAAGCAGGGATGGAACTAATGCAGATATCATTAATGAGGATACCTTTGACAATGAATTACGGAATGTGATATCTAGAACTCTAGATCAGGAATATGCCGAATATAAATCATTTGTGAAAGAAAAATGCGAGCTGCTATTGGAGGGTTTTCTAAAGAGCAAAGGAATCTATGCCATTGAAGAACAAGAGGGTACTGTTTACTATAAAGGAGTCAGGGAGAAGCCAAAGAAAGTTAGCGGAACTGAGATGTTTCTGAATAGAATAGAGGTTTTTTTAAATTTGCAGAGGAAATATAGGGATGAGACGAATAAGTTGAGCAGCCCTTTGAATAATCATATATACTTCCCTGTCGTAATGGATTACTTACTCTCATTTTCAGTCACATCTGTAAATGCTGAGAGATCATTTTCCAAATTAAGAAGACTTTATGGAGACCAGAGGCATAAACTACATGACAGTAAAATTTTTGCATTATCTAATTTAATGAGTGTTCATCATTCAAGACTAGATATAGATTTATTTGATTATTTCGAAGCCAACTCCTTATCGAAGGTTCTGGGCTTCAATAAAAATGGAACTAGACAGAAAGATAGATGATTAAAAGGATTTTCATAAAAGTGTTGACAATCTTTATAATAAATACTAGATTAAAAACCACCAGTATGCCCGTTACAAATTATTTATAGAATTAAATCTTTCTTCTCTAAATTACATATATTTCAAAGGATCCGTAGATAACCTTTAATGATTATATATTGTTGTAAAGGATTCAGATTTGTTACTCGATATTTTATTAAGAGTTGGTAACATCAATATTATTTACCAACCATATTATCATAGAAGGGCCCCAAAATGGAACTAAAAAAAGACCTAGGGGCCCTATTTTATTTTCCAAAATATTTACAAAGGCCCTAAAAAGGCCCCAAAACATTTCCTAAAAAAATGGATGGGGCCCGCGAAAAAAATGGGGCCTTTTTTTTGCCCGCCCTAGCCTACTTGGGAGTATGCAGGGGATAAAAAAAGGTCTCTAATAGTAACTGAAAGGTCACTCTACCATCCTCATCCCTTTTTTCATCTAATACTACTATGTGGCCATATATCTTTTGGAAATACTATTTCTTCTTTATACTTGGAACTGTCTATATCTATTCTTAATTGGACTAAATGACCAATATGTTGTTAAAGTTAGTGTATGTAAATTTGGAGTAGTTTCCTCAATATTAGTTAGATGAATGCTCCTAAACCATTCTATATTTGCTTTTTTGGGTATCTTAATTACTTATGCATAATATTAATCATCATAAGCAAACTTGATAATTAATTACAAATAAAGGGAACATAAATTGACATGGGTGAAACTCTTAAGCCTGTCACCCTATTTCTAAATATTCCTCTTTTGGCAAAAAGTGTGGTAAATTTAATCAGTTAACTCATACTACTAAGACATTAAGAATGATTGTCCATTATATCACCTTAATGGGATATTCACTCATATGTATCGTTCAAGTTTTTGGATTCATACAGTGGCTATTGAACTTGAACATTATGCTAATAACTTCGACGTTAATTACTAGGAATATGTGGAACTAGGAATAGGATGTAATCTTTAATATAAAATACTTTAAAATATAGTATTACACTTTAGGGTCCTATTATTTTGTAAAAAGTAACACCTCTAATTATTTTTATAGTGACTGTCTAAACTTAAAAAACAACTCATTCATAAAGTGATAGCTATGTTTAAAAGCGACTATTTTTTAAACATTAAACTACTGTAAAAATATATCAGATATAATATTCATTTTCTTAAAATAAAAGGTGAACTTGATGTAATTACTTTTTATTAAAATTTTATGTCGTCATACCAAGTTCGGTTATGTGCTTAATACTATCACTTTTTTTTTGTTTATTTTATTTGGCGATCTTTTTCCATCTAATTGCTGTCACAAATATAAGTAAATATTAAAATTTATAGAGGAACATGCCATAGTAATTTAGAGTTATAAATATATATACAACATTTCTTTAACTCATGTAATACTATATAGAGATATGGAATACACTCCAGTTGCATAAAGTTGTTACAATTAGAATAATAATACTACATTATGTGTCCAAGACAGAGATTATGTCATCAAGCATATAAATGATCTCTCTTTTATGAAAAACCAAAAATTTGCATAAGAAAGGTTATCTGTTTTATTTCACGTACTAAGCAGAAATTCAATATATTTTTTATTCAATACCATGTTTCATTATCCGTGGTATTTAAGTCATAAATCAAAAATTAATTATCCGAATATATCCATATATATCACCTAATAATTGGTATGCTATTCATATGTAGAATTACCTTCTTCACAGTCATTTGTTTATCACTAATGCAATTTTCTCATTGTCTTAATATATTTGTTATTGAATTATAGTTATCTGCTCAATTTCTTCTAGGCAATGGTATGGCATTATATTTTCGAATATTGATGATTAAGTACTTCGTATTTAAACTATCTTTCAAATATCAAATTCGAAACACTCAAGAAAAATATTAGCAACCTTTAGTTAGTTATAGATTACTTCATATACTTCAATCTTTGTATATTAGTGTTTTATTTATACCAGATAATACTGACCAACTATCAATATTTTTTTTTTACTCTTAAAGTCATGTTCCCTACTATAGATCTATCGTTATTCCCTTTTTAATATTGTGGAAAAGTTACAAAACCAAATACAATACCATCAATTGTATTACAACAAACTGACATGCACAATCTCAGTTTCATAATTCCTACAAGTTGGGATTTCTTTAATAGTAAAATCAAATCTTAAATTACTACTGGGTGGATGTTTGGGATAAATCAGAAAGTGTCAGACATCACTAATATCTGCATCACTAATCTTCGCTTAATCGTTCCAGAAATAAAAATGCCTCCTAGTTTGTAATTAGTCAAAAATAGTGCAGTCGTAATACCATAACGGGGCATAATAGGACATCCGTTGATAATTTTTATGTTTTTTTGTCTGAAAACTAATCAAAACTAAATTTATGTTTATTGGAGCTACCAAAAATCATTTTTAATTAATGTAATTTATTGAATCTGATTGCAAAATTGCACTAATAAAAAAAGTGGTTAGTAATTGTGGTATATATCCTATCTTTTCCAAATTTTAACAAGGTTAGGAGCTTGCGATCATCCTACTCTTACTTCAAACAATTCAATATATTTGTTTCTTTCATATCGTACTGAATGTTTTAAGTCATATCTGTCAATGCTTTAGTAAACTTAATACATTATGACTAAAAAGCTTTCGAAAATTGTAGCGTAATCAATTTACTTTCTTAAACTTTATTAATTGAGCAAAGGAACTTTTTATCAGAAAAAGTATTATAAATGTACGGAAGACTGATATTTATTAAAGACAACGTTTTGGCCCCTTAAATTTAAAATATCTTCTTTTCTGAGTTGTGCAATATTTTATCTAAGTCTTGTGCAAATGTTCTTATATATTTAACTAGCTAAATGAAGGTCTCATACAAGTAAACAAAAACATGTATTGTGCCGTCGTGCAGTAGTGTAATGTAACTAGCCAAAGGAAAAGGCACATTACGACAAAACAAAACATGTAGTTTCCCATTGAGAATATCGGAAGAGTATTACAATAACGACAAGTTCTTCCAACTGATCAATGAATATCATTTAATAGATACCTTACCCTTACATTATTTAAATATTGGTAATCTATTATCATACCGCGGACCAATAATCTTAGAATGAACAGTAACCTTATATGCTCTTAGTTTACATTGCACTGAAGTATATAACCAACCTTAATCGAACCTTGTCTTGTTCAACGCACAAAAAATAATGTCGACCAATAAGTTCGAAACATATTCAAACTTATATTCTTGATGTGAACCAAATACCATAGTTATTTCATCAAATTATCAACATAATTTGGAACGTTAAATAGATCACTAGATATATAATATTGTGCAAGGTGGTAGATAGATACCAGATAGAATTGACAACAAAGTGATTCCCGTTATCCGATACATATCGAAGCATTTAATTTATAGAAGTGTAGAATACTAAAATGGGGTATATAATATGTAAGAGTTTAATTGGGGAGAAGTAGAACATTCATATCAAGAGTGAAGTATTTAACACTGCCTGATATACACTGATCAACAACTTAATTATCATCGATAGAAATCGCAAGGTAAACACTATTAAAAAACAAAAATTGAATCATCAAGTTATCCAAGTTATACATCTAATACTAATATATAGCAAGGCACTATCAAAATATAGTGAACAACTGAGAGTCCGGCGTTTATTAACAATTATATAGATAAAGTACTTGCAGAGACGATGAGACAATTAAGCAATTCATTAAAAACTTATGCGATCTAATTGAGAAACAATAAACGAGATCTAACATTGTCTACATTGGATAAGAGGCTCGACATACTTGTATCTTGAAGAAGAATTTGATTAAGTCCGTCATTTATATTTTTTCCGAACATTTTCTTACTGTGCATATTGGGATAAAGGTTTACAAGATTTAATATAATACAACTTCAGAAATGGTGAGCTAGATGAAACCGTCTGTAACCGGTATGAGATATAATTTGAAAAAATTAAGGATGAACATTAAAGGGAGATGGTTATTTCCTGAATTGGGATTTAAGGAAGCATTTCAAAATAGTCTAATTTATTCAAAATTTATAAAAGTTTCGACATTTCCATTGCGTGACCAAGTGTTCTCCATAATTAACCACTAATATATGATAATCAAGCGACATTAATTCGGTTATGTCTTCAAATTTTTAACTGGTTCAAAAAGCATGAAATAAAGGTTAGGTTTTCAGTTTTAAATTGAAAATTATCTTCCACTTTTCCCTTCTTTATTTCATTTTATATTTATTTATAACAGAAAATAATTACGCTTTTATCTTTGCACAATTGTTTTACTGTGTTTATTTCCTTTATTTAACCACTTATTGTTCCTTTTCTTTACTTAGACAAAATATATAGAGAAAAGAAAGATTTATATTAGACTAAAAAAATCAATTCTGAGGATTATTTCTCTGACTCAGTTTTAGTGCCCATAGAGAGGTATCATCCGTTCTGAAGATGCAAATGGTTTCTTGTGTAAGGACCCTTATAGCATCATCTAGCTATACAAAAGGTCATTCAAAAATAATTGTTTTATAGGCGTAGGAATAGGTAATAAATTTCACATTAGTTTTTGGAGTAAGATGAAACTACAATACCTTGTCATTAAATACCGAAGCATTACATACGAACATAACTCCCTCCTCGTAACTTTTTCTGATTCAAAATTTCTGCTTCTATATCAACACAGTGTGTGCACAAGCCATAAATATCTTGTGATTTATCATAAATCTCCTTATTGTTCACCATTCTTATTTTTAGTTAAATTTTTTCCTCACCACAGCAATCATAGTGCGCCTCGCACGTGATAATGTGTCAATAACGGTATCATACATACTAGTCAAGCTCTTTGAGATGAAAGACACTTATATCTTAGTTAGACCAAAAATATTAAGGCTATTTAGCGAATGCTTTGACATCTTTTATGCTCTTTAAAGAAACATCATTTAGTCATTGATAAGTTGAATCAATGTTCTTGTCATGGCAACGATATAATGCTATCCTTCAATTATCTCTTCTAAGTATATCGGATTCACAAGTGATATTATTATTGTAATTTTCAAATGTGTCTTCTGTTTCAATACAGTTGCTGTTTCTTTAGCATATAACACTGCCTTTGATGAAATTTTTTTGTTCTCTTTGTATTTAGGTCTGGGGAATTAAATAATATCGGAGAAGTTCTCGGATCAGTTCTTGCAACATGGTTTTATCTTAAGAAACAAAGTTAAGACATTTTTCTTGTTTGTAACCATAAGCTAACTCAAAGAACGAAGTTATAGGCTGACATTTGGATTTCGAAGACTAAACAGAATAAAATGTTTTAAAATATATATGTGAGATAAATTAAGGAAATAATATGAGGATTTTTTGGAAGACTTAATTTTTGGAATATTCTTTTATTATACTGGTCACGTTGAAGGCTATTTGTCATTGAAGTCTCAACAAACTATTCTCTCCGTATGCATGTGTAATAGTAGTTTTAACATGTTATCTGTATTTTTATGAAGAACTTATGAATATTATTTTGTACAAAGATAATAACCATGAAGGAACCGCATCAGAGGACTAAAATATTTAAACCAAAACCTTGATACTTTAATTTATTTGTCATATTGCTCGCTATCTTAAGCAATATAATTAAAGAGGCACTACCGTCACATTGCTTTCGTTACCTATCCTTTGAAACATTCATTTTGAAAACTAGTCAGATAAATTTTTATTGCATAATATTTGATACATCATCTTCCCCGAGGCGTCACTTTTATTGGATACACAAGTACTGTGGCTCTACAAATTATTAATAGAATCTAATTATACTACCTCAAGTCTTCTAAGTCATCAGAAATTACCTTGGTTTCCTTGACAATCTCTCAATACATATTATTAATACCATCAGAAGATATCAACCAAAACCAATTGGACTAGCATAACCATATTCGTTCCTTACGGTGATTTAAAATTAATGAATTGAATATATAACCAATGTTCTCCCCAATAATCTCCAATAATGACCATAAATATAGTTTAATTAAGTATTATTTAAAAAAAATATCATGAAATTTAAAGGGGGTATTCTATTAAGTATATATATATATATATATAATATATTAATAAATGACTTGAATATGCAGTAGTTGCGACAAATCTAACGAAATGGAAATAAGAATTAATCTAAAATAAAATTAAAATTAAAATTTAAGGATGCAATGATTAAAATAATAAGAAAACAAAAGCTGAGATCATAGCGATGAAAGAACCACCAACAGCTAAGTTAGAAGCAGCACCTTCGTAAGATGCAACAACAGCGGAAGAAACAGCAGCAGCTGTTTGAGTAGCAACAGAAACGTTGGTAACAGTAGTGGTAGTGTCCTTGGAAGCAGCAGCAGTTTGAGAAGCGGCGGCAGTAGTACAAGAACCATGTTCATCACAGACAGTTTCAGTGGTGGTGGTTAAAGAAGTTTCAGTGACAGTAGAGTGAGCAGTGTAAGTGTTACCGCTGGCATCACTGGTTAAGTAGTCACATTCAACAACTTCAGTAACGGTACCACCAACAACAACAGTGGTGGTGAAAGAGTCACCAGACATATCAGTTGGAGTGTAAGTAGCTGGGTAGGTGGTTAAAGTAGAAACAGTTTCACCGTTGGACTTGGTAGAAGTACAAGTACAGACAACAACAGTTGAGGTACAGATTTCAGCGGTGATGGTTCTGGTGTAAGTGGTAGCAGTACCAGAGGTGATACATGGGTAAGAAGATTCCATGGTAACAGTGTTACCGTTAGCATCAGTGGTAGTGTAGTCACAGACAACGTAGACAGTAGTGGTACCATCAACAACAACAGTGGTGGTGTAGGTGGTTAATGGCTTTTCAGTAGCGGTAACAGTGTAAGTAGATTCCATAGTGATGGTGTTACCGTTGTTGTCGGTGGTGATGTAATCAGAAACGATTAAAGTTTTGGTAGCATCAGAACCAGTGGAAGTGGTGGTGTAGTAAGATAGAGAACCGGAGGTAGTCTTGGATTCAGCATCAACAGCAGAGGAAGCTGCTTCAGAAGAAGCAGCTTGAGAAGAAACAGCAACTTCAGAAGAAGCTTCAGAAGAAACAGCTTCAGAAGAAGAAACAGTCTTAGATTCAGCGTCAATAGAAGAAGCAGCAGCACCGGTTAAGATGTATGTAGTATCAACAATGAAGGTAGAACCGTTAACATCGGTGGTGTAGTAGAAGGAGACTAAGTCAGTTTCAGTGGAACCATTTTCAATGACAGTGGTGGTGTATGGAGATGGTAAGTCAGTTTGAGTGTAAGTGTTAGAAGCAGTAGTAACGGAGGAAGCATCGTTTAATGCATCTTCACAGGATGGAGCTTCAGTACAGACAGCACAGTTGGATGGTCTGGAAGAATCTGGAACGTCACCAGTGTAGACAAGACCAGCACCTAACCAGATGTGGTGAGTGATTCTCATTAATAGAGAAGCATCGTAACCAGTACCAATATCAATTGAGAATAAGTCTAAACCGTCAATAACAGTTAAAATACCAGTAGAGGTGTTGTAAGTATAGTAAAGAACAACAATTTGGAAGTAGATAGCATTGGTAGCACCGAAACCTCTGACCTTTAAGGAAGTTAAACCTAATAATGACTTGATGTAAACGATAGAAGTTTCGTCAGACATGTAGATAGTTTGAGAACTGACAGATCTGGTGATCAAATTGTTGATAGTGAATGTAGCATATGCACCGACATCAATACAACCAGTTTCACCTTCGAAGGCAACTCTAGCGTGTAAGTTAATAGCTCTTAAACAGATAGTACCAGTGTTCCATAAGTGTAATAAGTTGAATAATGTTTGTGGACCTAAGGTAACCTTGGATAAGAAATCAGAAGTACCGACTTGGTAGAAAGCTAATAAACCTTCGTTGTGGAAAGTTAAAGCCCAGATTCTGAAAATGGAACCAGTGATTAATGGTTTCTTGGAGACTAAGTACATTTCACCGGAGTTGAAGAATTCGTTACCGAAATTTTCATAAGTCATACCAGTGGCAGCTAAAGAATCGTCAATGACGTAAGTACCGTAGTTGAAAACGTTGTCGATAGAAAGAATACCCATACCAATGTTAGAAGATTTGGTTTCACAGATGTATAAACCACCTCTGTTAGTGATGGTGTTGAAGAACTTGTGGAAAATACCAGAGTAAATGACCAAGTTAGAACCAGAAGTGATACTAACAGGTAAAAGGAAAATAGTAAAACCATTTAAAACTTGGTTACCAGTGAAGGTTTGACCAAAGGCAAATGAAGCAAAATATGACAGCATGAAAGCTGCGGTTACCAAAAATTGTTTAGTAGAAACCATAGCGAATGAATTGATTTGATAATCTTTTTTGGTGATGTTTTTTT
>PPOH02000230.1:0-26723 GCA_003708465.2 Kazachstania kunashirensis
TGTGATACAAGTGATAGAGAAATTTTCGATGGTATCGTCGGTTCAGATGTCTCCAACTCTTTCTTAACAGATCGTTTAGAATTATTGTTGCGTGGTTTCAAAAAGAAATTTCCAACTTTACACAATCGTACTCAAGTATTACAATACTTGGGTGACAAATTCCGTTTTGTATTCCAAGCTTCACCAGATAAGTCCGATTACGAAGTTGGTCAAGAAGTTTTAAACCGTATCGTTCTAGTTCATTTAGTTCAAAATAACAACGAAGACAAGTCTAAAATGTTGTTATTCATGATCAGAAAGCTATATTCCCTAGTTGCAGGTGAGTGTTCACCAGATAATCCAGATGCTACTCAACATCAAGAAGTATTATTAGGTGGTTTCCTATATGGTATGATCATCAAAGAAAAAATAGATGAATATCTGCAAGGTGTTTTACAGCAAGTTAGAACTGATATCAACCGTGGTATGGCTATCAACTTCAAGGACCGTAAATACATGTCAAGAGTATTAATGAGAATCAACGAAAATATTGGTTCCAAACTACAATATTTCTTATCTACAGGTAACTTAGTCTCACAATCAGGTTTAGATTTGCAACAAGTTTCTGGTTACACAGTTGTTGCCGAAAAGATTAATTTCCACCGTTTCATTTCTCATTTCAGAATGGTGCATAGAGGTTCTTTCTTTGCACAATTGAAGACTACCACAGTTAGAAAGCTGTTGCCTGAATCATGGGGTTTCTTATGCCCTGTCCATACTCCAGATGGTTCTCCATGTGGTTTATTAAACCATTTTGCGCACAAGTGTCGTATATCTACCGAACAATCGGATTTAAGTAAAGTTCCAGCAATCCTATACTCACTGGGTATTGCTCCAGCCTCTCATACCTTTGCTGCTGGTCCATCGCTATGCTGTGTCCAAATCGACGGTAAGATTATTGGTTGGACATCTCATGAACAAGGTAAAATTATTGCTGACACTCTAAGATACTTAAAGGTTGAAGGTAAGACTCCAGGTTTACCATTAGCTATGGAAATTGGTTATGTTCCACCATCTAGCAAGGGTCAATATCCAGGTCTATACTTATTCGGGGGTCACTCCAGAATGATGCGTCCAGTTCGTTACTTACCTTTAGATAAGGAAGATATTGTTGGTCCATTCGAACAAGTTTATATGAACGTTGCAGTTACTCCACAAGAAATTGAAAATAACATTCACTCTCATGTTGAATTCAGTCCAACAAACATTTTATCTATTTTGGCTAACTTGACCCCATACTCCGACTTTAACCAATCTCCAAGAAATATGTACCAATGCCAAATGGGTAAGCAAACAATGGGTACTCCAGGTGTTGCTTTAAATCACCGTTCCGATAATAAATTGTATAGACTACAAGGTGGTCAAACTCCAATTGTTAAGGCTAACCTATATGACGAGTATGGTATGGATAACTTCCCTAACGGTACCAATGCTGTTGTTGCAGTTATTTCATACACTGGTTATGATATGGATGATGCGATGATTATCAACAAATCTGCCGACGAAAGAGGTTTTGCTTACGGTTCTATGTATAAGGTGGAAAAGGTTGATTTATCCTTGAATAGAAGTCGTGGTGACCCACTTACACAACATTTCGGTTTTGGTGATGATGAATGGCCAAAGGAGTGGTTAGATAAATTAGATGATGATGGTTTACCACATATTGGTACATATCTTGAAGAAGGTGATCCAGTCTGTGCTTACTTTGATGAAACTTCAAATAAAACTAAGATAAAGACATACCATTCTTCAGAACCTGGTTATGTCGAAGAAGTTAACTTAATCGGGGATGAATCTAATAAATTCCAAGAATTACAAACCATTAGTATCAAATACAGAATTAGAAGAACTCCACAAATTGGTGATAAATTCTCTTCTAGACATGGTCAAAAGGGTGTTTGTTCAAGAAAATGGCCAGCCATTGACTTACCATTCAGTGAAACTGGTATTCAACCGGATGTTATCATTAATCCACATGCGTTCCCATCTCGTATGACTATTGGTATGTTCGTTGAATCCTTAGCCGGTAAAGCTGGTGCTTTGCATGGTATTGCTCAAGATGGTACTCCATGGATGTTCAATGAAGAAGATACCCCAGCTGATTACTTCGGTGAACAATTGAGACAAGCTGGTTACAACTACCATGGTAACGAGCCTATGTACTCAGGTGCTACCGGTGAAGAACTAAGAGTTGATATTTACATTGGTGTTGTCTACTATCAAAGATTACGTCATATGGTTAACGATAAGTTTCAAGTTCGTTCTACTGGTCCAGTTAATAGTTTGACTATGCAACCTGTTAAAGGTAGAAAGAGACACGGTGGTATCCGTGTCGGTGAAATGGAAAGGGATGCATTAATTGGTCACGGTACATCATTCTTACTACAAGATCGTCTATTAAATTCTTCAGATTACACACAAACCTCTATTTGTCGTGAGTGTGGTTCTATATTGACAACCCAACAAAGTGTTCCAAGAATCGGAGCCATGGCTACAGTTTATTGTCGTCGTTGTGCTGTTAAGTTTGACGATGCTAAGAAGATGATATCCAAGTACGAGGGTGAAGAAAACATATTTATCGATGATTCCCACATATGGGAAGATGGTCAAGGTAATAAGTTTGTCGGTGGTAATGACACTACGACGGTGGGTATTCCATTCGTTCTAAAATATTTAGATTCTGAACTTACGGCAATGGGTATCAGACTACGTTACAATGTCGATCCAAAATAAGCATCTTAATACACGTTCCATATATAGATATATAGAGAAAATATTTAATACAGGTTATGAAACCAAATAAAAATAAGCATGAATAATAGTAAATAATTGAGTTTGTTGTATTTACTACTAAAATTAACTATTTTTTCCAGATTGGTAGCAGATCTGGTGCGATGAGGCGGTTTAATTATTATGCGATCTGGAGGGAAACGAGGCGAAGTTTTAAAATTAGGCAATGAAGGGTGCTGAGATGGATGCCCTTTGAAACAAATTGGAAAGCAAGTAATCCATTGTTCAAGTCAGCTTCCTGTCTGTCGTTAAAGGATTACGATATCAGTTAGAAAATTTGATAAAACTAGAAAAAAAATATTTGGGGAGAAGATACTGTAAAATATAACTTGAGATCTCGAAACTGATAGAGTTGTTTTAAGGTGGAATCTTGATTTGAAAATTGATTCGAAGAAGTAATTATACTTAATATTTGGAATTATTGCAAATTTGTGGAATAGAAGAACGATTGATTGGTTGATAGTATTATAAGAGGAAAATAAATGAGTGGAAATCCATTTGATTCTTATTTAAGAAGCAATGTAGTGGAAGAGACTGAATTAACAGATATCACGGAAGATAATGAAGCATTGTTGACTGCAGCTGCCGCTGACCTTGCATCTAAAGATATACCGTCTGCAGAGTTTTGTACCATGTCTATCATCGAAACATTGGAAAAATTACAGACAGATAGAGCAAGTGGTATTTCAACTATTGAGGAAGTCGACCGTAGAAGAGAAGAATATGGTACCAATGAAGTTATGACAGAAGACGATGAAAGCTTAATAAAAAAATTCCTTTCAATTTTTGTAGAGGATCGTCTAATTTTATTATTGATAGGCTCAGCTGTGGTTTCGGCAATAATGGGAAATGTTCATGACGCAATTAGTATTACATTAGCGATAGTCATTGTCATGTTGGTTGGTTTTATTCAAGAATATAAGTCAGAAAAATCTTTAGAAGCATTAAATAAATTGGTTCCTGCACAATGTCATTTGATTAGATGTGGAAGAGAGTCGCACGTTTTAGCATCCACTTTGGTTCCTGGTGATTTAGTTTCATTTAATATTGGTGACAAAATTCCCGCAGATTTAAGAATTATAGAATCTGTAGATTTATCAATTGATGAAAGTAGTATGAATGGTGAAACAGAACCAGTACGTAAATCTGCTAAACATGTCGATAAAGAGCAGTTTGGTAACGACCCAAAGGTTAATATTCCAATTTCACAAAGAACCTCGATCGCTTTCATGGGGACTTTGGTTAAAGAAGGACATGGTAAAGGTATAGTTGTAGGTACAGGTAGAAATACATCATTTGGCGCAGTTTTTGATATGATGAGTAATGTAGAAAAACCGAAGACTCCTTTACAATCGTCGATGGACAACCTTGGAAAGGAATTATCCTTGTTTAGTTTTATTGTTATCGGTGTAATTTGCTTGATAGGTGTATTCCAAGGCAGATCCTGGTTAGAAATGTTTCAAATATCTGTCTCATTAGCAGTAGCTGCAATTCCTGAAGGTTTACCTATTATCGTTACTGTTACTCTAGCTTTAGGTGTCTTGAGAATGGCTAATCGTAAAGCTATTGTTAGAAGGCTACCTAGTGTTGAAACCTTAGGTTCAGTGAATGTCATTTGTACTGATAAAACCGGTACTCTTACTTTCAATCATATGACAGCCGCAAAGGTATGGTGCTTGAGCAGTATGGTAAACAAAGAAAATATTCTCGATCTAAAAAAGGTCAAGAAGAATAACATTGAGAACTATTTAACCAAGGATTTGAGGGAAACATTTTTGATTGGTACATTATGTAACAATGCAACATATTCTGAGGAACATGCAAAATATTTAGGTAACCCCACTGATATTGCAATTTTGGAAGAATTGCTTCACTTTGAACTTGAGGATATTAGACCTGCTTACAAGAAAATTAAGGAAATTCCTTTTCATTCAAAAAGGAAGTTTATGGCTGTTAAAGTTGCTAATTCCGAAGGAAATGTTAAGGTGTGTGTTAAAGGTGCATTTGAGCATATTTTAGAACGCTCATCGACATATATTACGAAGACTGGCAAGTTAGAAAAGCTTACAGAAGAAGATAGAAATTCTGTCATGGAATCAGCGAATGCATTGGCTAGGGATGGTTTAAGGGTTCTTGCTTTTGGAAGCTTAGGTATTAGTGGTAAAGGAAGTCATGACACAACTCTATCTGAGGCTGATATTGAAGGGTTATCATTTGCTGGTCTGATCGGTATGAAAGATCCACCCCGCCCAACTGTTAAACCTGCAATCGGTCAGCTTCTTCAAGGTAGTGTACATGTTATTATGATTACTGGTGATTCGGAAACTACCGCCGTTAGTATTGCAAGACAAATTGGCATTCCTATTACGGATGAAAAGACGTCTGTTTTAACAGGTGATAAGTTAGATAAAATGAGCGATGAGCAACTGTCAAACATAATCGACCATGTTAATATTTTTGCCCGTGCAACACCTGAACACAAGTTAAATATTGTTAATGCTCTTCAAAAAAGGGGTGATATAGTTGCAATGACAGGTGATGGTGTAAATGATGCACCAGCTCTTAAATTAGCAGATATCGGTATTTCTATGGGTATTATTGGTACAGATGTTGCAAAGGAAACTTCTGATATGATTTTAACGGATGATGATTTCAGTACAATTCTAACTGCTGTCGAAGAAGGTAAAGGTATTTTCAACAACATTCAAAATTTTCTTACCTTTCAATTATCAACATCCATTGCAGCGCTTTCGTTAATTGCATTGTCGACGGTTTTTAACCTACCTAATCCACTGAATGCTATGCAAATTCTGTGGATTAATATTTTAATGGATGGACCACCGGCACAATCCTTAGGTGTTGAACCAGTTGATCATGAAGTTATGAAAAAACCTCCAAGACGACGTTCAGAAAGAATATTAACAGGACCTGTTTTAGCTAGACTAGTAGGGACTGCTATTTGTATTATTTTGGGTACAATTTATATTTTTATCAAAGAGATGGCAGCCGATAAGAAAGTTACTGCAAGAGATACCACAATGACGTTTACATGTTTTGTATTCTTTGATATGTTTAATGCTTTAGCTTGCAGACATTCCAGTAAATCAATTTTCCAAATCGGGTTTTTAACTAATAAAATGTTTAATATTGCAATTGGTTTATCATTAATAGGTCAATTATGTGCAGTTTATGTTCCTTTTTTCCAGCATATCTTTAAAACTGAAAGTTTAAGCGCATTAGATTTGCTTCATCTTTTATGTGTTAGTAGTACTGTACTTATTGCAGATGAACTAAGAAAACTTTGTGTAAGGAAATTCTATGGGGAGGAAGAAACAAATGCTGAGACATTTTATGCATCGGAAGTATAATTACTAACTAGACAATTCAATGGTATATAATCTTGTATTAATATGTAATCTAATAAATATATATTCACAAAATATAATATTAAGTTCATATCAAAAAATGCATTAAATGGAAAGTATATAAATTAGTAAGTAAAAATATGTGAATATTAAAATTGAATACAGTTATTGGCTGCTGCTTTTCTTAGTCTATTCATAATTGCCAAACCCTCCTCTTCTTCAGGTATACCTTCAACAAAAATGAGATCTACATTATCATTTTCATCGACATCCCTTAATGCTGCAAATAAATTTGCCTGTATTTCTTCTCCATTGTGACCTAATGTCTTGATAATAAACGAATTATCATTTCTTGCGCTTAAATTTTCTGCAGTGATACCGTCTAGATATTTTGTTGTCAATATGGCTATCTTTTTACTACCTGTATTTTCAGTAACTTCCTTGAAGACTAATTGTTTAAAAGTTCCAACTTTCATTTGCTTATCTGTGTTTAGCGAAGGTATTAATAGTACAACTTTTGCTGATGGGGCGTAATGTTTGTACTTCATACCAGGAGTCCTAACTTTTTCATTTGCTTCGACAGTTTTCATATTTTCAACTTTACAATCGGCCCAATATTCTCCACCTAACTTGGTAATTTCTTCATAAGTAAAACCACCTGGTCTTAATAACATTGGTGGTTTACAAAGACCATCGATAACTGTACTTTCAACCCCAACTTTGCAAGCCCCACCATCCAGGATTAGGGGAATTTTACCCTGTAGATCGTGATATACATGGGATGCCAATGTAGGCGATGGCCTGGTAGATGCGTTAGCAGATGGTGCTGCAATTGGTGTATCACTTAAAGCGATTAATGCTCTGGCTACTGGATCCAATGGGATTCTCACTGCAAAAGTTGGTTGTTCTGCAGTCGTTAATTTAGATAATGTATTGATTTGTGATGGTGGAACAGGAAGTAAAATAGTTAATGGACCGGGCCATAGTTTTTCAATTAAGTTGTGGTATGATTTTGGAATATTCTTTAATAGTTCATTTGGTGCTAAATTCATATCTTGATAAATTTTACGATTTAGTTGATCGATGGATGATACGTGAGTGATTAAAGGATTATCACCAGGTCTATTCTTAGCTCTATATATATTTCTAACTGAATCATCATTTAATGATGAACCACCTAAACCATAAACAGTCTCTGTTGGAAATGCAACTGTATTGTCACTATCTCTAATAATCTTTGCAGCTTCTAAAAGTGCTGATTCAGTCTCTGTATCTGATATTGATGGTAGTGAACCATCCATTACTGAATTAGCAGAAAAGATAATTGAGTTTGGATTTACTCTCAAAATTCTTGTTTTAAAAAGTGGGCCTGGTGTCATTTTATTACTAATATATCGTCTTATAAACATAAAAATCCTGGTATATCTATCAATAGACGGAGTTACCAAAGACACTTTTGATAAAATGCTAATAGAAAAATATCTACAACTTTTAAAAATAAGTTCAAAATGATTAATACGAAGCTTGTATTTCTAGATATTTTAATCAATTGAGATATATCAGATTTAAATATCATCCAGTTTAACACTAAAATATGCCATATTTGATTAAAATTGGGTGAGATGAGCTTGCGATGAGATTGCAATTTGCACTTTTCAGTCATTTGATACGAATAGGAGTCCGGGTAGGTGACACATAATCATACATATTTTATCGATCTATCCATCCTATGGGCACAGTCTCTAGCAGGGGTGCTAACCATTATTTTGAGTTCGTATTATCACCTTTAAATTGATACAATAACGACCCCATAATACTTGAAGTAAAAAATATGCAAAACAGGAAATGAATTTAGAAGATTATATAGATCATTAATTTTATTCATTTGTCTTATAACAGACTCAACCGTCCACATCATTGTGTATGGTGTTATATAGTAGCTTATGAATAATACAGATGGCAGAATTCTTGTTTAAAGGTCAGTTCAGAAGTAATCAGAGACTAAAGGATTTTTGTATTATGTAAGCTTACCAAGATAAAATCTTATCCCAACCACATTCAAAAAGCGCAAGTGGTTTAGTGGTAAAATCCAACGTTGCCATCGTTGGGCCCCCGGTTCGATTCCGGGCTTGCGCATTTAATTTTTTTATTTTCTTTTGGTTCATCTTTTTCTTGGAAGAAACGTTCATATATTTTCCTTTGCATGATGTTAGTCAATTGAACCAACCATCCATTACAATTGAGTCCTGTTCTTTTTCTAGTATGTGATTTTACATTTTAAATGCAACATTATGTGGTGCACGGATTTATTAACCAAATTATAATGCTAAAAAAGTGAAATTTATACTAAACTGGAAATATGATTAAGTTAGGGACGATTCATTACAACATAACCAATTAACTTTTTTACACAGTATAAAGACATTTTTTGATAAATTTTATTGGATAATCCAGTGAACTTCATCTATTTTATATTAAGTACAGTACTCAATTTCCGATGTCGACTGTAAAAGATGATCCATTTGCAGATATTAATGATGATTTAGATGGCGTGGATGATTTTATGAATGATCCAAATCCATTTGAACATTCACAAGGTGAATCAGGAGCAATCCCACAAGATGATACAAAGAGTACCGTTACTTCTATGCCTCCTCACTATAGTGAGACTCCGATTAATGACAATGTTAATAATAATAATAATAACACTACAAATGAAAGTACGGTAAATAGGGGAGAACTACCACCAGGATTAATTAATTATTATTCTAGGTTTTTCCAGTTATCCACAGAGTCATTTAAAGGTAAATTTATTAGAAGTCTTAAAATTAATGAGTCAATTTTTGAATCTGAAACTTATGAAGAAGACAAAAGAGAATTGTTTGGTGCAATTTGGATTACATGTACCATTGTTCTGGTTAAATTTATATTTCCAGGGTTGATTAATCTAGTATATTATGGTATTATAAAAGGAGTTAAGATAAGTGACTCCGTACCTTCGAACGATCGTGATAAAATATATTGGAATTTGATTCATTGTATTTGGTTATTTGGCATATATTCATTTGTGGTGCCATTTATCGTTTTACAAATTATATTAAAAGATGATACAAGTAATAACGAAGAAGAATCTGAAAGTAATAATACGGATACCGCAAGACATTTAACTATTAATCCAAATGTCAAAAATTTAGTCGGCTTGGTTACTGTTTATGGTTATGGTAACAGTATATGGTTATTTGTATTACCTGTACTTGATATTATTGATAGATTATCTAGTAAATTTAAAATAGCTCTGGCTATCGAATGGGCAATCATTGCAGTAACATACGTTAAAAGTGCACAATATATGCATATGCAAATTTGTAATCGTGGAAATGGACATTTAAGATTACCGTTCTCGATGATTTTCATATTGGGTTTCCATATAATATTTAGTGTATTATTAATGTTTACATTATATTGAAAAATATAGGTACATATATATATGTAAATATGCTTTTATCCTGATTCTATTGATAATTAAAGAATCAAAAATAAATGAAAAATCTATCAGTGGATGGATACATATATATTATTAATTGAAGATAAAAGAAGAAATATTAAAGTTTTTCGAAATGTTTATTAATTAAAAACCAGCATTTTTATAATCTGTGGTATCCATTTCGAAGATAGTTTTTCCTTTAACTTTATGGCCAATTTTTGAGAATACGTTAATATCTGCTCTAGTGAAACCTTTTGAAAAGGTACAACGATTTAGAAATTCAATATTTTGATTTGTTGGAGCAAAACTTGTTATTATTGAAGAGTGTTTTTTTTTACAACATGATAAACATGGTTTAAATAAAATCAGTTTATCAATATGTTTAATAATTGACATTGGATTAATAAATTGTTTATTATTTGATTTTGCATTTAAATTTTCAAAGGTTTGATTTAAAAAACTGTCTAAGACACTATTTGGAATATTAAAATTTTCAAGTATTGATTGATTTTTTAAAACATCTTCTTTTGTTAATGCATAATGTAACAAATTTGATGCAAAAAATATGATTGAATCATCCTGAACTAAAATTTCAATTTGTGCGTCACATTTAATTTTTTTCAATCTACATTTATCACAACTTGGACCAACTCTTTGTCTTTTGTTCGTACTGTTATTATTATTATTATTATTATTATTATTTGTAGAAGTCTTTTTAGTTAATAATACTGGGTGTGTTGGATTTGAAGATATAGATGGTGTAGAAGATGCAGAATTAATTAGTTTATTTGTTGATAATGGTGTAACACTTCTTGAGGTTACGCTTAGTGGGCTTAGGCTTCTAGAACTATGAGCACTATTAACTAATTTTGTGTTTGAAATAGATGTCTGTATATTATTATTATTATTATTATCTGAATGCTGTGAATAATGAGTTAATGCTGATGATGGAATAGATGGTGGAGGAGTTATTGAATTGATGTTATTGTTATTATTTAAATCCATTAAACCTCTTGTTGAAATATTTGATTTTGTCACTAATTTTGGTCTTTTTGTTGCTAAAGAAGCTAAATTATCCAAACTACTTGTTGTTGATAGTGAATTATCTGTTGTTAATCTTCTTTTATTATAACTTGATAAAAATGGATCAATTTTAACATTCGTTACTATATTTTTCTTACTATCATCACTATTATTATTATTATTACTATCATTATCGATATCAATATTATTATTATTATTATTACTTGTATTATGCTTCTGGGTATGAATTTCAGATATTATATTACTGTTACTATTAGTATTTGATGAATCACTTAAATTTGTCGTATTATTTTCATTTTGTTTTTGATTTTGAATCTTCAAATTTATATTTGGTAATAATAAAGGTGGTAAATCTTCATCTCTATTAGAGATTGTAATACTTGATGCATGCATAATATAAATATATAAAAAAGAGAGAGAGAGAAATCGTCAAAGTTTAAATTTAAAAATTTCTATCTCTCAATCCAAATCCAAAAAAAAAAAAAAAAAAATATGTGTATTGTTTTGCTTCTTTTTGTTTCGTTGTATTATTGTTGGATGAAATATTTTGGGAAATACAAATGGATAATTTCTATATATAATTTAATCGTTGTAACTATTATATGAGAAAAATTTCATTAAAAACACACGCACACACAAGAATAGAATGTAATTTTTAGTTTTGTTTTGTCGACGAAAAATTGAAGTGAGAAATCAATTTCGTCAATCTGTATGTACATAAACAAAGAAAAATAATTAAAATTACATCGGTGGAATTGTGAGAGCAGAGAAAGCGACGGCGATGGCCTGGTGGGGCAAGAGAGGATCTGTAAATTTTGCAAACTTTTGCAAGAGACAAAACAAAACAGGCCAAGCCAAGCCAAGCCAAGCCCAGGAATGAACGCAGACCCGCTGTTGAGTTGGGTCGGCCGGTGTGACAGGAAAGGAACCTGAACCTCGGAAAAAAAGAAACGAGCGAGCGATGTGTGTTTCGTAAGCGCTCGACGCAGAACACCAGAAAAGGCACCTTCGGTTGTCTACGACCCACGGGGGCCCAGATAAAAAGATATAATGTAAGCAGAAAGTTGTCGAACGGCGGGGCAACGTAAAAAATTTTTATATTTTTTTCTTTGATTCCGGGCTGAAGCGAAAGATGACGGTTCTTCCCGTTGCAGATCGTTGGACTGATGCCCCTCCGATCAGATAGCACAGTGGCGGGACCAAAAGAAGAAAAGAAAAATTCGGAGATTTGAAAGCGCGCCACCCAGACATTTCACTATATATCATCTATTCCGATTCCGCTACGTGCACTGTGATGATGGCGGCTAATTTTTTGGCAACTGGAGTATCCACCCAAGATTTCTTTCATTTTTTGGTTCTCTGTGGTGCAAAAGCTGTTTTCTTGTTTGTGGCGTCACGTGCAACGGTAACGCGGATATATATGTGGGAGGAAAAAACAAGATTATTTTTATTGCACGTGTTATTTTTTTAAAAATGTCATTTTAATTCGACTTTTCGTGTATCTTTTTTTTTTGTTTACATATTTGATTGAATAAGGATAAATACATGATCTTTTTGAAGTGGCAAAAAACAAACACAAACACAAACACAAACAAAACAAAACAATAACTTGATCACTGGCACTTCACAACTGCTATTCCGTTTATTCGATACATATCTAATAAATTATAGAGAAATGGCAAGAAGAAGATTACCAGATAGACCCCCAAATGGTATAGGTCTAGGTGAAAGACCAAGATTAGTTCCAAGACCAATTAATATCGATAATTCAATTAATAAATTAAACAAACCATTTAAAATACCTTATAAAATAACAAAACAAAATACTAATAATGATACTGTTATTCTAGGTAATAGAATTCTAAGAAAAAGATCAAAAACAACAAATTATTCAGGTTTAGATATTGATTCAAATTCAAATTCAAAGGAGAAAGATACCGTTTATGATGAAAATAATAATTTATTAGTTGAAGAAGGAGCTCATAAAAAGAAACTTAAAAATGCATTAAGTTCACAAAGATTATTAGAAGATCCAACAAGATTAAATAATATTGAAATTATATTAAAAAGATCATTTACTGTACCAATTAGAGGTTATATTCAAAGACATAGTTTACCATTAACATTAGGAACTAAAAAAAAAATTATAACAGAACCAAGACCATTACATGATCCAACAGATGAATTTGCAATGGTTTTATACGATCCATCTGTTGATGGTGATATGATTATGCATGACCCTTCCATCGATTTACAAAAAACAAAAACAAAATCACCATCGCCATTATTACCATTATTAGATAAAGATAATTTACAACATCAAAAATATTTACATCCACAAAAAATGTCAAATGGTGTTAGAAATAAATCTTTATTAGAATTATTAGGTCCATCAGAATTAGATAAACAAAATAAAATTTTTGCGAATGTTCCTGTTGTAATGGATCCAAAATTAACTAAAATTTTAAGACCTCATCAAGTTGAAGGTGTTAAATTTTTATATCGTTGTGTAACAGGTTTAGCAATGAAAGATTATTTAGATGCAGAAAAAGTTAATTCAAGTTTATCTGAATTAGTTTCTGATATTCCAGATGGTGATATTGCAAATAGTCAAAAAGACGAAGAAGAAGAACTGAAAAAAAAAACTAAGAATAAAAAGAAGAAAGATAAAAAACAAAAAGAAGAAGAAATTATAGTCGAAAAACCAAAAATTAATACAGGTGCATATGGTTGTATTATGGCAGATGGAATGGGTTTAGGTAAAACTTTACAATGTATTGCATTAATGTGGACATTATTAAGACAAGGTCCACAAGGTAAAAGATTAATAGATAAATGTATTATTGTTTGCCCTTCCAGTTTAGTTAATAATTGGGCTAATGAATTAGTTAAATGGTTAGGTGCAGGTACTTTAACACCTTTGGCAGTTGATGGTAAAAAATCTTCTTTAGCAGGTGGTGGTGATACAACTGTAGCAGATGCTGTTCATAGCTGGGCTCAAGCGAAAGGTAGAAATATTGTTAAGCCGGTATTAATTATTTCGTATGAAACTTTACGTCGTAATGTTGATCAATTAGTAGGCTGTGATGTAGGTTTAATGCTAGCTGATGAAGGTCATAGACTTAAAAATGGTGATTCTTTAACATTCACTGCATTAAATAGTATAAATTGTCCAAGAAGAATTATTCTTTCAGGGACACCAATTCAAAATGATTTATCAGAATATTTTGCATTATTAAATTTTTCAAATCCAGGTTTATTAGGTACAAGAATGGAATTTAGAAAAAATTTTGAATTACCAATTCTTAGAGGACGTGATGCATATGCAACAGATAAAGAAGTAGCTAAAAGTGACCAACAATTAGAGAAATTATCAAATATTGTTTCTAAATTTATTATTAGAAGAACAAATGATATTCTATCAAAATATTTACCTTGCAAATATGAGCATGTTATTTTTGTTAATATGAAACCATTTCAAACCGATTTATATAAACAACTTTTAAAATCAAGAGATATTAAAAAATTGGTAAAAGGTTTAGGTGGTACTCAACCACTTAGAGCAATTGGTACTCTTAAAAAATTATGTAACCATCCAAATTTATTAGATTTTGAAAAAGAATTTGCTGATGTTGATAATGATAATTTAAATATTCCAGATAATTACGAGTTCCCAGGATCAAAAAGTAGAGATGTTCAAACTGAATATTCTGGTAAATTTTCTATTTTAGAAAGATTTTTACATAAGATTCACACAGAATCAGATGATAAAATTGTTTTAATCTCAAATTATACCCAAACATTAGATTTAATTGAACGTATGTGTAGATATAAACATTATGGTACGGTAAGATTAGATGGTACAATGTCAATTAATAAAAGGCAAAAATTCGTCGATAGATTTAATAATCCAGAAAATGAAGAATTTATTTTCTTATTAAGTTCAAAAGCTGGTGGCTGTGGTATTAATTTAATTGGTGCAAATAGATTAATATTAATGGATCCTGATTGGAATCCTGCTGCTGATCAACAAGCTTTAGCAAGAGTTTGGAGAGATGGACAGAAAAAAGATTGTTTCATTTATAGATTTATTTCTACTGGTAGTATTGAAGAAAAGATCTTTCAAAGACAATCAATGAAGATGAGTTTAAGTTCTTGTGTTGTCGATGCCAAGGAGGATGAGGAAAGACTTTTCAGTTCTGATAACTTGAAACAATTATTCGAGTTTAACGAACAAACTATTTGTGATACTCATGAAACGTATCACTGTAAAAGATGTAGCAAGGATGGTAAACAAACTATCAAATCCCCAGCAATGCTTTATGGTGATGCAACTACCTGGAATCACATAAACCATCAAGGCTTAAAAAAAACGAATGATCATTTACTACGTAACGAATTCAATTACAAGGATATCAGTTTTGCATTCCAATATATATCACATTAGTATATATTCTATAATAGTATTCTATAGATAAATATTTTTTTTTAAATAGACTTCATTTTAAAAAAATGACATACTGAACTAGTTTTCGAAACTCGGGTGAAATTTTGAAGGCCGATGATATAAATAAAAATATAATTAAGGTAATATATCAACCGGCTAATATTGAATAACATAGAAAACCATTAAAAAAGCAAAAACAAAAACCTTAACATGGATGAATTATTAGCTAGGGCGGGCTCGCAAGCTGTAACGTTTGCTGTAAAATCGGGTGTATCTTTAGCTTCAACATATGCTATAAAAACGATTAGTAACTTTATCATTCAAATACCCAAGGATGATGCGAAAAATATTGTAAGTTTAAAGGCTAAACTGGAGGATAGAATTGAAATAGTTTCGTCCGCCATTGATCTAATTAAATTAGTAGCTGCAAGAGGTAATACTAATTTACAAAGTACATTGAAAATTACCCAGAATCTGAAAGTGCAAATTAATCAATTTGAGGATGATATTCAGGGATTCTTAGAAGAGGTAGAAAAATCGACGAATCAAAAATCAAAAAGTGAAGCTATAAATACTGTGGAAAATTATATTAAAGACTTATTAAGGCGCATTGAAGAAGTAACACCTTATATTAATCTTGCACTTACAACTTCTGGTGCAAACTTGAGCACTACTCTTCCCAGGAATGTTTCACCGGGACTATTATTACAGGCTTCGAATTATGTAAGCAAGAACAATACCAATTTTGAGGATAATGAAGTAAAAGTTTTAAGAGTTGGCCCTATATTTGAAGTAACATTATTTTCGATATTTTACAACGTTAATTCAGAAAACCATGTAAATTGGAAGGAAGATATGAAAAGAGCATTTGTAGAAGTTCAAAGATTTCAAGATAATAAAAATAAAGACACTTTTAAATATAGATTATTAATCAAACAAAGTTTTGATGATGAAAGGTATCACAACACTGATGAAGAGGGAGAAGTGCCCAAAACATTGTCATTTGAAACAGATGCAATTCAAAAGTTATTCTTCAGTATATCTGGAAAATTATTAAAATTGGAGGAACGTGATTCTGGAGTCTTAGTTTTAAAGGTACAAGAAAAGAAGGAACCGAATAATGATAGTACGTCAAATATGTCTTTCAACTGGTATGCATTTGGAGATTATGAATATACAGAAACATCAGATAGCGATGATGATGATGATAAAAAAGATGGTGTAAGGAACTCTAAAAAGAATGAAAAAGAAATTTATTCTCACTCTATTGCACTATTGGAATACATAATTAGACTAATTTCACTTCAGCAAAATGATCAAAAGAGTATTCTTGAAATTAATGATGAACGACTTGTTATTTATTTGAACGATGAAAATCCTAGGTCAATTAAAACGAACAATGTAGGTGTTAAAACTATTACAAAGGGTATAGAAAACATTAATTTGAATAAGGAATCTAAGTAATTTCCTAGATAGTTCAAATATTAAACAATTAAGTTTTTGTTTTTTCCAATTAATATTTAGTCCTTAATAACTAATTTTAATATTGACAAAAAAAAAAATTAAATACGAAAAATAGTAGTAATCATTAAATTATAAAAGCAATACACTATTGAAGAAACTAATACCAAATATATACAAAAATTAATACATTTTTATTTTAAAAACAGTTTACCCCCATGTTTATTTAGTTTCTGAATGGTAAGGAAGTTTCCCTGTATACTTGCAAAGATCAACCTCAGAGATATTTAAACGTAAACTTCTAAACCTCTATAGGTCAAAATTAACTTTTTCTTGATTCACCACTTAAATATTTTTGTTGAAGTGTTAGTTCTGGTTGAAGTAAATCATAATCTAATTGTGGATCATTTACAAAAGGTGGATTATAGTTAATATTTTCAATATTCTCAAATAATTTGGGCTCCTGTTTTATAATATCTATATCCAAATTGTTACTGTTCTCACTATTCGCTAATGAAGAACTAAACACTACATTATTATCAGCTTCCATTTTATCACGGGATAGAAATTCATCATACTCAAAGGGTATACTACTAGAATGTATTTCAGAGTAAGTTTTACTACTCATATCATCGGGTATATCCAATAATTCTGATAGCGGTTTTTGAAATAGACTTGATAACTCATCGTCAATATTATTTGTAAGACTTATATCAGTCGGTATGGGACTGTCTCCTTTGTTACTGGTTTTACCTCTTTTCCGCCTTGTATGACATTTGCATGGCTCACCATTAGTACAACCACATGAATTTAGTGCATTATCTTTACGACATTGGCATGAACCAGATGGGTTAACATTTCTTACCATTCGAAGTTCTTTACAGTGAAAACATGCTGTGGAAGGTCTACCTTTTCTTTTGATTTCCTCTAAGGGTCTATCTGTATGGTTACAACTGGCTACTCTGTGCCCTTTTATACATGGAGCACATGCATATTTAATACCATTTCTGATAATCATTATACTTGAAAATTTTAATATATCTATTACTTACTTCTCTAATGAAAACATTATGTTTAACTGCCTCATTTAACTAGCCTTTTCTGATAGCCTTAAATAGACGAAAATTTCTTTTTACCCCATCATCTCTCTCTGTCAGCAAAAAAGTTCTATAACGTAATTTGATTAATAATTTAATCGGGTAAATTTTGTGTTCTCTCAGAACAAAAAAATTAAATGCGCAAGCCCGGAATCGAACCGGGGGCCCAACGATGGCAACGTTGGATTTTACCACTAAACCACTTGCGCTTTTCAAATATTTGTGGTATTTATTATTCGAATCGAAGACTTAATTTCTACTTATAAATGGCGGGAGTTCGAACTCTTACCTTATTCCGTATAATATATATATATATATATATAACCTGAACTTTATTAACTAATTTCACTAGTTCATCATCAGTTTATATAAGTTCACTTTTATTCTTCATTCGTAATCCTAATAATAATTGTGTTTTCTTTGTGATACTAGGATCACTTCTGTTCTATAGAACAGTGTGTACCTGTTCTATATTAGGGTGTACACCTGTTCTTATATTAAGGTGTACACCTGTTTTATATTTATTTTATCTGATCATTGCTTGATCAACACTATTGAGTCTCGTATTTATCATCTATTGAGTTGTTGTGTTCACGTGACTCGTCGTCACTTGATCTTATTCAGTTTCAAATACAACAATATTTGTTACATTTGAAACTGAACAACACCAACGTGATGAGGAGTCACGTGACCCCGACAACCCAACACGATGACTAACTAATTAAGAAAGGAATTAGTCAATTAGAACTGAAACAAATTTACTATGTATGCTGACCAAATAAGGTTATTGAAATGATCCTCAAAAGGTTGAGTTTGAAACACCGTGTCAAAGTCAACATATTGTTATAGCTCAAAATGTTATTATGAAATAACATATAAAAAGGACATTAATTTCGGTCCAGTCTGAAATATGATCTCTTACATTTATAAGTTGATACATAAAAAAACAAGCAATAATTAGGTCTTCAATTCGAGTAATAAATACCATAAATATTTAGAATTTTACAAAATATGTTGTACTATTATTTTTTTGCATAAATCTGTTGGAATATATTGACTATTGGTCGTTATCCGAGCACAGATATCATTGATTTATATCACACTTAATAGTATGACATAACCTATCACGTGATATCATCGATGGAGCTCGTTTATTATGAAATAATGTTAACTACGCTAAATTAGTGTATTGCACTAATAGGTGAAGAAAGAGTTAAAGATCTATTAATTGATACGATACTTAGAATTCATATATAAAGCAGATGAGTTGTCACATCTCTTTATAATTTATTCCTTGATCTATTACTGTCCTTGTTATATCTTATATAACCAATCGGCGTGTGTTTTATTACCTCTCTTATATAATTTAAGAAAGTACTGCTTTAATACTTAATTAATACTACTGATAAACTTACTAATTATCAACAATTCTAAATAAACATAATATATATGTGAGATAATGTTCAATTCATCTCAAAATGACGTATTTTATGCAAAAAAATTCATTCCATCGAGCATCATGTGCCGAAATGATGATAATACATTAGATCATAATAGGGCTTTTTGCACTTCTATCTAATATTCAATGATATATCTAAATCATATAAGTTCTTCATTACTTAGTAAAAAAATAGAATTTGGTTCTTTTGGGCACCAAGAAGGAATTTGAGAGTTTTTGTCATAACATAATATCATAGATTTTATGGCCATGTACGTTTCTGCAGTTTTTGATTGGTGAGAGTTACACGTTTAACACGTTATTATTAAGATAACGAATCAATATGGATACAGTATCTGAATTCTATAGATCATTGTAACATAACTTTAAACAATGATCAATAAAAAATATACAATACCAGCTTTCGAATTAAACGGATAGTAATAGTTCTTGAAGAAAACAATTATTCGAAGTATAAAAATTCGAAGTTAAAAAGCAAGTATTCAGCACAAATTGTAAACTTGATATATGTTTTAGTCATTTAAGAGTTTCAATAATGCTCTATATACGTTAGCAACCTCAATTAATTTATCGAAATTGTCAATATTATCCATATATATTTCAAATTCCAAATCCTCCCTAGGGACTATAACATTATTAAAGTTTCGAGTAACAATATTTAATACAGAACTCCTGTAGTTTTCAATATCTTGACGCAATGATATCACAATTCTATGGAAGCCTTCTTCATGTATCTTGAGCTTTTCAAAATTCTCAAAAGTGCTAAATCGTTCTGCTTCCAATATGTTTTTTAATTGTTCATTCTGCTGTTTAAATTTCTGAAAGCTGTTCATTTCTGATCCATCAATTTTTCTATCCAATGTACATGGCATCCTCATATCATGTTTCGCCGTGTGTGATGAGTTCTCTCTATCAAGAAACTTCTCGAAAATTACCATATCTTTTTGATATAATTCACGTCTTTTATCAGGATCTCTATTTAAGCTATCAGACAACGTATCAATTTTTTGTAGTATTTTGGCCTTTTGTTTTTTGTTTTCATCAAGTTGTTCCATCAATGTTCCAACTAAATTGTACATTTGCTGAAGATTCTCTGCTTGAGGATTCATGAACAGTTGTTGTTCCTGATTGACCTGACTATTCTGTTTATTTATGTTATGACTCATCAATTCTCTTCGGTAGCCGTAATATGGGTATTTCTTTCCTATATTAGCCAATCTGTTCTATCGACTTATCAATATTACCACTATAATGATTATACCTTAACACTACAGAAAAAAACAGAAGCGAGAAAACTCACCTAGGCGGAACCTGTTTTCTTGCATCGCTCTAATCTTCACTAATTTTCCGTTGCGTTTCACAAAATATAATTATCTATGCAAGGCAAGAAAAATTAGGAACCCTTGAATGGATGAGAAAAATATTTATCTATAAGATATTTACTGTTTATTTAAACAAATATATTTTGAATACACAAAAAAGAAGTGATATTAGGAAATACTATGCACAAATTGTGTATAATCGATTAAGCATGTAGTTCCTAATCATTGCAGGTATATGTACAAATATGCATAGAGATAGATTTATATCGATATTCTACATGCTACGACAAGTTTGAATGGATTCAGAGCGTAATGCGTGACTTTTAATATCACGAGCATTAAGTAAATCATTATCCCTAAATTTCTTGACCCCTTCCTCCAACGTATCTACCAATCCACTTCTGAGATGTCTTTTAGCTACCCTTTCCTCTAAGATACGCTCTGGAACATCCAGGTTCAAAAAAATTACAGCATTTGTATCTTTCAATGAATGATAGATTGATTTCCAATTCTCTTTGTCATATAGTAGGTAAAGACCTTCATAAATGACAATTCTTGTAAACTTCGAAATAGAAGTTCCCTTCGTTACTGGATCTTTTAGAGCATGATCAAAGGTTGGTATGTAAATATCAGGAATATATTTATAAAATGTTTTTGATAACTTTTCCCAGATGTTGCCTGAAAGAACTTTGTTTGGAGAAATTTTTGAACTATCGGCCAAAATTTTACAAAGAACAGAGAAGTTATTACTATCAAATGTTTTGGGTGAACCTCTTCTTTTAATGGCTCCAATGGGATCATTGAAATTACTCAGACACTTCCTTGATAAATGAAAACCATCCATTGGCACAACTTGAGCAATATTAACAGTAGATGATGATTTTTCGTTTTCATCTGAACTGTTTTCTTCTATTAGAATAGAATTTGGAACACCACCCCTTCCGATTACAGTGGTTTGTACTTTATCTCCCAAATGTTGGGTGTATTTCACTGATTCAAAATCTGTGTCTTCTACTAGCGATGGAAATATTCCATCATGTTTTCTTAGTTCATTCAATAAATCTGGAGTTATATTACTGATCGAGTCAGTAAGGTGTGTATTAATACCATTAATTAAGCTAATAGCTTCTCCATTTTTCTTTATGTATTCTTGGAATTTATTGTTCAATTGACCACATAGTTCCTGAGCGATTGTTGACTTACCAGAACCTGGTGGTCCAACAATTACCACTGAAACCCTATAATTGGTGTCAGAGTAATCTTCCAGCAGCTGGTATACGTCCTTTACTAGATTATCCATCATAGTTTTGAGAATTGCATTATCCATGTGTACATCATATGTTGTTTTATACTCAACTGCCTACCATGAAATAGATAGCTTTTAAAACTGCTTAAGAAGAAAAAAATAATACAAAGGGATATTATTTATTTGTTTATTATTTCGGTACGCGTATACAATATATAAAATTAATTAATTTTTTAAGTAAATTTAAAACTAAATTACAAATCACATGATGTTTTATTTTTTTTGTATGCGGAGTGTGTAACTATGATCACATAAAAGAAAAACAATTGCAATGTTCACTATAGTAAACCATAACTCATACCAGTTCAAATTTTGATAAATTAAATGGAAAGTACCAGATAGCCTGAATTGATTTCAAACCTTAATTTTACCAGTTTTAATTATATTTCATAGCCCATTTGAAAAACTAAAGTGAACATTAAGCATATATAGTGAAAGTTATTCTACATAACGAGAGAGTTGCGTTAAATGATTACTATCTGTACCATCTCCTCGTGTGTATTCTATGAACTGTTACTTATTATCATTATTAATATCAATTCTTCGTGTTAGATTTTTTATTAGATTTTTGCTTCGATGAAGCGCCTTGTTTATTTGTTTTCCCGCCCGGTAAAGAAATGTTAAGTTTGTCTACACACAGCAAAGGAATCAAGTCACCTTCTTTAATACTCTTAATTAGGCTGTATTCCACTGGCCAGACAAGTTCTTTATCAACAGACTCATTATCAACCTTTCTAGTAGTAAAATAGCGAAGCACTTCAGTCATGGACTTCGTTTTTTTAGCATTACCTGGTTGTATCTTGACCTTGAACTTGTATTTCAAGAGTGCCGGCCATGGAGCAAATACTGGGACAATATCAATGACTTCATCTTCGTTAGTTAAAAATGGTTTTAAATCGTCCTTGAACCTTTCATAACTTATCTTAACCTTTTCATTAACTGTGAATTTTAGAGCTTGCTTTTCTCTCTGAATTTCACGTTTGTTCTTCTTATATTCTCTCTCTTCTTGTTTCATTGCTTCTTTCTCTTTCTTTTCCTCTTGTTTTTCAATTCCCTTTAGGGTACCTAATACATCTAACCTTATAAGACGCTCTTGTTCATCTTGGTCGGCATATTTCTTTTGCATTTTCTTCAATTTACCCTTTTTGCCACGAACATTTCTGTTCATATTCTTGATAACGTTTGTTGCAACGCTCATTCTATCACCCACTTCAGAGTCGCTATCATGAGAAGTATCTATAACATTGCCTATATTCATTTTTTTATCAGTTTCAAGTATACCCGAAAAATTGTTGTAGCTTTCAACACTGACATCTTGTAACTTGTCTGATGCATTATTATTATTGGTAATATCATTCCCAACGGCAGTTCTGTCAGATATCTGTTCATGCTCTTCATTTTCAGATTCTTCTTGCTCATTATCTTCATCATTGGAATATGATTTGTCATTTTTTACTTTCCATAGGAAAGCGATACCCATGACAAGCTGTGATGGTGATAAGTTATTAATCTTAGATTCGTTCTTTATTCTAAAAACACCGGTTCCAAGAAGTGCATTACGTTCATCAAACTTCGTGATATTACTAGCGTAACACCACCAAGCTGAAGAAGAGATTTTCTTGGACCAAGCTTCACTTGCTGACATACAAAATATACCTGCCTGCATTAGTGTATTAGGTGGAACTTCCGTTTTTTCTGGATTCTTAATCCAAACGTGAGTGTCAAAATTGTTAGACATATATATATCATCTTCTTCGATATACCTGCTGAAAATTTGATCAGTTTCAATTGGACTTCTTCCTAGCAAAACTAAAAAACCTTCGCTTGAAATAAACCAATTATACTTCTCAAAAAAGTATGGAGTTCTGAGTTTCTTTAAAACCTCGTGTGTTTCTTTTAATTTCTTTTTCAACTGCTGATCAATCTTGGTTTCAATATTTTTCATAGCTTTCTCAATATTCTTCTCTACTTTCTTCTGTTTTTCTGAACTGTTTTTTTTTGCATTAAAATACTGTGACGCATTTGCATATGCAGATAACGAAAGGTCGATAGTAACAACAACCGTGTTTTCAAAAAGATTTTTTTTATCCTTCTTTTTCTTAGTAGATTTCGCTACGATATCTTCCTTCGTTTCCTCATCTGAATCTGATGAGTCTGATGAATCTGATGAATCTGGTGGATAACTACTTGTATCCAAGAAATCGTGATGGTCATCGTTGTTACTGAAATCGTCCGAAGTTGATTCTAATGGAAGTCTAATGCTAATCTTATTCTTTTTCAGATTAAGTGGTAATTGAATTACGCTTGCAATTTTATTGCCTTTCTTTTGCTCACTCTGGATTAATTTTTCAATAGTATTCCAATCAGTCTGTTGATCAATTAGACTTTGAACAGCTGCTTTAGCCTCTTCGACTATATTTGCATGATTGATAATAATTTGTGCCTTTGTTTCATTAGAAGTTTGCAGTTCAACCAAAGCTTGGATTTTCTTGTTATTGTCGGAACGAGCATCATCTAATCTCTTTTTCGCTTGCATTTCCTGGTTCTGAACACGTAGAGCAAGTCTATTTGATTCAATAGTTGAAAAGAAGGTATCAACGGTTTTATTATAGTCGCCCTCAATTTGAAAAAGACGTAAGAGGTCTTTCTCTTCTTCATCAATAAAAGGTTTAAAAGGATGGAAATTTTCATAAATATATTCCAGCTCAAGATCATCTTTAGTAGAATCAAAATTGTTATTTTTTTTTGCAACAATGTAGCCACGTTTATTTCTTGCTTCAATCAAATATAGATATTCCTTCTGAGTGTCTAATAGCAACTCGGCAATTTCGTCTTCTCTGCCAATAAATTCGAGACAAGCTTCTGAAGGATTGATACCTTCCTTTTTTAGATTATTAGAAAGTAAATCAGAAGATAAATGGGGCTGTCTTTTCAGTAATAATTTATGAATTGATAATTGCTTCTTCTTCTTGCCACCTGCAGTGATTGTTGCATTCATGGATAAAACATCTTGTTCTTTTCCAATAGACTCGATCCATGACTTGATCATAGAAGCAGTAAATTGAGTTTTCTGAGTATCAGCTTCTGGAACCTCATACATTAGGGATTCATCAAACATTTTGTAAGTTTCACCAACTTTGTTTTCATGTTCAGAAACGATTCTTTGTAATGATAGGATTTTTCTATTTTCATCTAATAACATGACATTACCAGCACTAAAGAATTCTAAGACAAGGTAATAAAGCCCATCTGCAAATTGCAAAACTAGAATTCTATCATTCGGAATTTGCCTGAATGCAGTCAATCTCTTTCCTTTCAAATGTTTTCTTAGTTTAGCTACAAACCCCGATGGAGCTTGAGGAGTGTGTCTCGTAAAATTGGTAATATGTACTCTGGATCCACTATCTACAACCACATTGATTTTTGAGTCTGGTTTAGCGAACTTTAATAAGAATTGCTTGCTAGAATCAACCACATTATAAATATTGGAAAGTCTATATGATTCTAAAGAAGTTCTCAATTCCTCTGCCAAAAGTTGTAAATCCAACCCACTAACTCTTTGTTTCATTTATGAACAATGACTTTTCGATGGATTCCCGCTAACTATGAATCTTGAATTGGTTGAATGAGAAGCTAAGTTGAACTAATTATTATATGCAATCTGTGTGTGTCTTTTTTTTTCAAACGCATTTCTACGAAGACGTAATTGAATTTGCGAAAATTTTGTAAATATTTAACAGAAAATGGTTCAAAAATTAATAATTAAAATAACAAAAGTCACCGATCTGTTGAAGATCTTCTTAATCAGACTATAGTAATGGGAAGTAAGAAGAATTTGGCTTCTTTTTGATAAAAAAATGTATCAAATACTTTAAGCCAGCAACTAGAAAGGAAGACTAAAATCAGATCAGATCCATATAACTGTATAAAAAATAATATAAGGCCCTTTAAAGAACTCTTTATAGAAACGACAAATGCTTTTTGGAAAATAAAGGGCTTTTATTACAATTTCTCACTATAAGCGTTTTCAATTTTTACGCTTATAGTGATTACTTCATTATTTCATTTATATCGTTACCTATGCATTGATCAATCACTTTTAATTGTTGCAGAAGAGAAATTTTCTTGAACTTATATACCTTTTTTTTAATATATTTTATTTAAACAAATCATATATTTATCTCTTTCAACATTCCATAAATACATATTTTCACATATATGAACAAAATCTAAAAAAACTGAGAGAAGTTCGTTGTTTAAATTTTCATTTGAATGAAATGTTATTTATGTGTATTTTTAACTACTAGAATATAGTTTACTCTTCGTTTAACAGAATAGATAAGCTTATAAAAATAACAAAAGGTATTACTTATATGAAAAATATTAAAATTCCTCCTTTCTTTTTTCTATCAAGTACTATTTATCAACTAGCGTGTTTGTAAACTCGACTTGTTCTTAACAGCTAATCGTTCGTTGTATGTGGTTTCAACTATTTATCACTTGTATGAAAGCCATTTTGTAAATCGAATCGAAATGTGGTATTTATTACTCGAATTGAAGACCTAATTATTGCTTGTTTTTTTATGTATCAACTTATAAATGTAAGAGATCATATTTCAGACTAGACCGAAATTAATGTCCTTTTTATATGTTATTTCATAATAACATTTTGAGCTATAACAATATGTTGACTTTGACACGGTGTTTCAAACTCAACCTTTTGAGGATCATTTCAATAACCTTATTTGGTCAGCATACATAGTAAACTTGTTTCAGTTCTAGTTATTACTAATTCCTTACTTAATTAGTTAGTCATCGTGTTGGGTTGTCGGGGTCACGTGAGTCATCATCACCTTGGTGTTACTCAGTTTCAAACACAGCACGAAACAATAATAAGAGACTCCGTGGC